>PVJH01009139.1:0-80379 GCA_004026705.1 Nesogale talazaci | reverse complement strand
CACATTCATCAAAGTCTACATATTTCTGAAGGCTATATTTCCACCTCTGAGATAGTTAAGGTTTATTATACCAACCTGTCCATTAAACACATGTAGCATTAATTCAAGGGCAGAGAGATAAATGGATCAGTGAGTCTTGATTTTCTGGTTGGATCATACCAGGGTGCAGCTGCCTTAGCCAATTCCCTGCTTCAGCTGGTAAGGCTCGCTTCCTGTGAAATATCCCTGAGAAGAAGGCACATGGACCTACCCAGATACAGCCTTGGGAGCTGGAGCAACCATGTGAAGACCCCTGCAAATGCTGAAGTGCTTACACATTCACTCATTCAGCTTTCCTCCTGCAGCCAGCCTCATTGCGTGTGTCTCATGAGTTTGAGGACTTTGTAGATTGGTGTCAGATACATAAAATAATGTGGGACTAATGGGAGGGGACAGCATTGGGTTGGGATGCTTTCTTCATGGTCACTTACCCTGTACATAAAACTGTCTCTTATATACATATGAGTGTCTGTGGATTTGTTTCTCCTATCTACCCGACTAACACAACCTCGTTGACATTTACCAGAAAAAGTCCACAACCTTTGATTTCCCCCAGGCCAACACTACAGTTTTAACATCCAGAGAGGATCCAGTCACTAGGTGGGAAAAAGGAAGTATCAAAGGGTCAGATAGGGACCATGGGGAGAATGGGTAAAGACTCCCCATTGAATGACAGCTCTTGTTGCCCTCGGAGAATAGGCAGGTGCATTATTGTGATGGGGTGTGGGAGGAATTCTTGGCTCAACTTTATTGCCTCTTGCTCACCAAGGCTCTTTTCCAATCTCTTTGAACTTCCCCCTAAAAATCCCTGTGGCAGTCATTGGAGAAACAATACTAAGATTATCTAACTGTAGTCCTCCACAGGGTCACCATAACCTTCTGAGCTAAGCTCTCAGCTTTGCGTTTAGCTGGCCAATCAGATCCTCTCAGAGGCCGCGGTTTTGATCGGACTATATTTGGAAGTTGTCCTACAGAGACTAAGGCTAATAAATAGACTACTGAGAAAAGCTGTTGACAGTCACCCCATCGATGATCACAGAGACACACCCCGACACCGTTTCTTTGGAATAAACCCATTCATATACACACTGATACCCAGTAGCAATCCTTTTGGATTTACTTTTGCGCATAAGTGTTTTTAATTTTAAATTAAGCCGCATGAACAGATTCAGCCAGCCTATAGAAGGCGGTATTCGGGGATACCTTAGAGGAACTAATGTATCAGTGAGGATGTCAGTGAGGAACATTGTGAGGGGCTGATGTTGAAAGGGAGAGGCGAGTAAAGAAAATGCTGCTTGATGAAGTCACAGGGCTCTTCAAGTCCAGGCAGAAAGCACGGTATGAACTCATGAGCGGGAAAGAGCCCTGTGGTTTCGGGGTATGGGACACCTGCCATCTGACCATCCCTTGGACAGAGGCACATCAACAAGAGGTAGGAGGTTTGTGTTGTCATTCCAGTCCCAACAGGAAATGACTGGAAGATGCGAACACAGGAATCAGGCTCATCCTTGAAGACCAAACATTGGTTTCGATCAGATCCCAATGTTAGTAACATTACTGGAGACTGATTTTTGTTTTCTTCCCATCACCATTGTAGGCATCTCTGTGGTTAAGTCATGTGTGCATGTTGGTAGTTGATGGTAAGGTGATTCCAAGTCATGTAGACTTCCTGCGTGCACAAAATAATGGCTCCATAGAGTTTTGAAAGTGAAGGCTTATCAGGATCAGGGCTGCAGGGCTCTGTTCCACAGCACTGTTGTGTGGGCTTGAAACCCCACCCTTTCCACTAGTACGTACACATTTGTGCCACCAGGACAGCTATAAAAGATCATGGAGCTTTCCTGCAAACATTTTGAAGCCCCTTCTTATATGCGTGTGTATCTGTGTATGCATAAGTATACAATATACACATGTATCTGCAGGCGCATACATTGGGGCTTCAAAATGTCCATGAATGATAATGGGATTTGCTAGGAATTATTTTGGCGGTGATGGTGGTGGTACAAGGTCCAGGGCAAGAAAGAAGCCCTTCGTTAAGATGGATTGATATCGTGGCTGCAATAATGGGCTCACATGGAACGAGGAGAGAAGGGTGCAGGACTAGGCGATGTCTTCCTCTGTTGGGCTGCTTTCAGTCAGAAATGACTCTCCACCTCACATCCTGAGGAGAGTAGCAATGCTTTTTCACCTTTTTTTTGTAGTACTGCTTCAAAATTTATTTTGAATATTTTTCATTGTTTTCCATTTTAAACAATTCTACATTGTGAACTGGGTGAAAGTTTACAAGACCGATAAGCAGTTATTCCTTCAGTAATTTGTACGCATGTTGTGTCATGCCATTGATGCCAATTCCCTCAAGGTAACACCACTTGTCCCCTCTCCTCCCTGTATTTCCTATTTTATGGAGTTTTTTGAAACCATCGTGTGTGTGTGTGTGTATGTGTATGTTGAATCTCTATATCTGTATCTATACACCTGTATAGATATACACATGCATGTATATATATATATTTGTTGTCGTGATTGTTGTTGGGGGGGGCATCACTGCCCTCTGATGGGAGTAGGAGGCCCAGCTTTGCTTCTGGAGAGCCGCTGCTGGATTAGAACCACCAAACTCATGGGCCGCAGTCCTGTACTCAACCACTACACCACCAGGGCTCAGCCCGCATGTATATTTTAAGTATAGAATGCTAGTTAATCAGGCTTTACTGCTACAAGTGATGCATGCTATCACTTCCACTTTGTAAACTAAGAAATCATGCCACAGAGAGAGTAAGTGACTCACTCCAAATCATATGCTTACAAGCTTTAGTGCCTGGATTTTCACTAAGTTGGCTCAATGTTCCCTGTTCTTTCCACACTGCCCTTCTCTTTCACCCATTAAATTCTCGGATTTAAGAAGTTATGAGGGGGCTGAGCCCTGGTGGCATATGTGGTTGAGTGCTAGACTGCGGCTCGTGGGCTTGGCGGTTCAAACCCAGCGGCGGCTCTCAGGAGCAGCACTGGGTAGTGCCCATGACCACCAGAGACAGTGATGTGCCACCCCCCCAAAACAACAACAACAACAACAACAAAAGAAGTTATGAGGAATAAAATCACCTCAAGTGTGGAGAAGTCACGACATGTCTATACTACCTTGAGGTTGGGCACTTGGTGTGGTGGTGTGGGCCTGTCCTGGTATCGCTGGTGGTACAATCCAGAGCCCAGGTGCTTGCCAGGTCAATGGGTGCTAGAGAGAAGGACTGGCTGGGATGGTGGTCCTTGCCCCTCAGGTCACAGACTCTACAAGTGCTTCTGTTTGGCAGAAATTATCTTGGGATCTGCTTTGTGCCCAGACAGGCAATCAGCAATCCAAGCAGTCAACTCTCGTGGAGCTAATGTGCACCGTTTCTTACTCCAGCCCTCTGCAGACACTCTAGAGAGCTAATGCAGCTTTAAGTGCATGCTTCTCCTTCCTTCTCTGACTCGTGCCTCTGTTTCTTCTACTCCTTGGGATCGTCTACAAGCACCTCACTGCTAAGGATTGCTGTTCATTCATGGTGACGTAGGACAGCGCCGACCTGCCTCGTGGGTTGGCCACTGTCAGCCTGGAAGGGGGTGGGAAGCCTCATGTTTTCCCCACAGAGCAGCTGGTGGGTAGCAGCCCAAGGGTAAACCACCGCGCCACCAGGGCATCTACCTGTCCTTGCAAAAAAACTTACTCTAGAAGCTACTACCTCAGGCTCTGTTTGCTAAGACAGTTCTTCGTTTGTCACTCCCACCTCCCTGCCACCGTTTGCTCCTTGCTCCAGCTGGACAGCCACACTGGCTCTTTTGCTATGTGGACCAAGAGGCTGCTTATGACTCTCCAGGCCAATAACTTCTGTGCTTCCACCTCCTACTTCTCTGCGTCCTACTCTCCCATCTCAGAACTGGCACCTGGGGATTTAGAGAACTATTCACCAGGAGAAGTTAGACTGTAATAGGGAACCAGAGGCTATCAGGCAGTGGCGTTTATGAGTCAGACAGCAGCATTCTTTAAGCATAAGCTATAAGACACCGTCTTGGTGCTGTGGAAGAAAAGAAAGTATTATTGCTAAAGAACCTATTCTCTCGCTCCCTCCCCACCCCCTTCCTTCCTTCCTTCCCTCCTTCCTTCCTCTATGTAGTCATTCATTAAGTGCTCCTAAGTACTTTCTGTATGTAGGTTGCTTTCTTAGGGAAGTAGACTCAAGTGAACAAGCTCTCTCCTTCAGAAGCTTCAGGTTCTAGCCACCCTTCCCATAGCCGTCAAATGTGGTTGAAGGATTGTTTCACTCCGTGGGACAAAACTGGGGCACAGTGAGCGACAATGACTTCCCAGGCCTCTCACATTGAAGGAGAACTATTGATCTTAGGTCTCCTGACTCTCCTTCCAAAGCCGTTGCTAAGGTCTCTAACTGACCCTTGCTTATGCGCACTAGCTAATGTTCCCCTGTCCACTGCAGAATGTGCTTGCTAGGCCTTGTTCATGACTCAGTGTGGTGCTGAAGCTGCCCTGGCCTGCAGGAACATGAGCATTTAATTTGCCTGGGCTCTGTTAGATGGGGGGCCATCTGTGACAGAGTGTTTCCTGAGGTCCTCATTTGTCCTAGCCTCAGGGTTCAGGTAGGAGGAAAATGGATATTGCAGTACAACGTCAGAAATATACGTAAGCACCTTTAAACCTGTAAAAATATTTTGGCAAAATCAAAAATTGTGTATTGAACCATCCGTATCAAGGCAAAAGAAAGACATTAACATGTGATTTTCTCTGGCCTAAGGTATAAATATTAAAGCATTGGTTATAGATTTCAGCAGGCATCCTATCCATCCTGCTGAACTCCCAATAAAACAGTGTGTTCAACTTCTCTGTTCATCCTCTCAATGAAATTGCTTCATTTAAAAAATGAATGCCAAGGTTAATAGACACCCATTTCTCCCTTGCTGCCTATCTCATTCACTGCCATGCACTGACAATAAAAGGGAAAATCTACCAAGCCATGCCACGACTGTGCACACTGACTTTGTATGTTTGGCCTTGACAAGCACAGGTGTGAAGTCAGTGTATTGCTGGCTCTGATGGTTAAGGTCATGTGCCACTTTGGCTTGGGGCCATGCCTCTCAGTGGTTTGAAGTTATATGATGATATAATTTGGCAGCTGTGTGATGATGCCATCTGGCAGTTGTGTAATGATGTAGTCATCTCCATTTCATGATCTGATGTGGTCATCTTCCATTTTCACATCACACACCAATTTCGTATAACAGCCTAGTCTTTGGAGCCTAACCCTGTTGATCTGTGAGAAGTTGGTATGTATATAGGTGCATATATGTCTGTGCAAAATGTTTATATCTGTATGTGCGTGTGACTATTTTGCACAAGACAACTGACTAAGCTTTATTAAAATTAGTAACATAGAAAACTATGCTCAACTTTAAAAGTAAAGTATTAACCAGAAGCTATGGTTTTAGAATATTAGGACCTAGTCATAAATAAAGGATTGGATCACTTTGGCAAAGTTTACTCAGGGAGAAAATTCATTTATTTCTCAAAAGAAAGTTAATTCACCCTCTTGGGGAACTGTTGTTACTTCCCATTTACAATTTCAGGACTCCTTTATTAAGCCAGAGTACTATTCTAGGACAATAATGAAGAATAATGTAGCTCTTTATTTCCTCTGGGGTATGTCTGTGCACAGATGGCCTTGGAAATACAACAGTATTTTGGATTGAATTCAGTTCATCTTCTTTTTTCTGTTTCTAACCCTGCTCCTGTGAGTGGAAGCAATGTTGTAAGCTTTACAGCCCGAGGAACCACTGATGATGAATGAGATACACAAGCCCCAAGGTGCACATCCTTTATCTTTACATTGATAACATATAAATGCCTGTTTATGCAAATCCACCAACCAGTTTTGCATTGTGATTATCTGTAAACAACACCTGATAAAAACCATAAAAGTTAACCTTGACTTTGCATAGATTTTTAACCTCACTGTGGTTGAATTATTCTGAGATACAGTCCTTGACTCTGCAAATAAGAGTCTCAATAGTTTGAGTGTCAGAGACTGCTTGTTCTGTAGCATCTGCAAGTACAGGCCACTTTACTATCCCCCAATTTGCATTTTCCTTCCACAAAAAGAAAAGCACACTGTGGTGTAGTCGATTACCCTCTGGGTCACTCCCTGCAAGGTCAGTAATTTGACTCCACCAGCCACTTTGGGAGAAAGATGCTGCTTTCTGCTCATAAAGATTTATAATGTGGAAACAGGAAGGGGCAAGTTAATTCCATCCCACAGGGCCAATCTGAATGGGAACGATGAGACGGCAGTGAGTTCTTGAATTTTCTTCCCAATACTGTGGGTCTGAGTGGTTTTGAAGATTGTTCAAAAGTACCAGCGATGTTTTAAACTTTTACTGGTTTGATTTACCTGTGGAGGCTTTTGCCCTGGAGTCACAGCAAGGTGTCCTAGTTACCACATGCTGCTGTAACACAAGTACTGCTGAGTAGCTTTGAAGAGGAGACAGGGAGGCTTCTTTCCATTCTGGTAGCAGACAATCATTGAAATCTCTAGGCTTGTTTGTCGATTCATTTGTGTCTGCATGTTTCCAACTCTCCTCAGGGTCTCTGTCTAATCATCTCTTCTTATAATGCAGACCTGGATGCACCCCCTACCGATGGTACCCCATGAATGCAGCACAGAATCTCCAAACTCCCTGCCATTGATTTGATTCTGGTTCTCAGCCACCCTCTAGCACAGAATGGGAGCAGAAAGTTTCATCTTCCTCCCATTGCAGCTGGTGGTCTTGAACTGTGGATCTTGTGATTAACAGTCAACCTGCTAACCCACTGCACCAACAGGGCTCCGGAACAGATTTCATCCACAGGGAGAGGGGCCAGGACTCCAACACATATGTTTTGTTAGAATTCAAATCTATACTCTAATTCAATCCATAATTGTAGCCTTCGTATAAAGGGAGTTCAAAATGTCCACAGACAAATGGAATGAAAAGATAATGGATTTTTTCCAGGAACATTTCGAAGTCTTCTTGCATTTTCCATTCAAAGTACTAATTGAAAGGGATGTTAGATTTCTTCAGTCATACTGCGGTACAAATTGCTTGAGCAATTTTTCAGGATGTCACTCCAGCTTCAGGAAGCTTCTATGGTTTCTTCCTATGTCCGAAAGATTAAGCTCTAGTTTCTCTAACCTGTAGCCATGGTTCCTTCCACTGAGGTCACTCACTCAGCAAGCATCTATTGAGAGTTTACTTACAGTCCTGGCAATCTAGGAGAGACAAATAATCCCACTCTAAAGCATTTGATAACAAGTTACTAATTCCCATGAGGGAGCAAGACGGCACTGTCAGGTCCAAGTTAAGGCTGCGGGTCTGGTCGGGGAGCCTGGTGAAATGGAAAAGAGTTGGCTCTGTCATTCAGAAAAGTTAGGGAACCAAGGGAAGTTCGGCCAACAGATCACACAGGGTGATTTTGGTCCATATGTTAAGACATTTGGTCTTTAAGGAGAAATCAGAAGCCACCATGGAATCTCAATCAGGGAAATAGCAGGACTATGTTTGTTCTTACATATATCACTGACTACAAGATAGGAGTGAATTGGAGACTCAGAAACCAGTTTCAAGTGGGAACAGAGAGTGATGTTGTCCCAAACCTAAGGTGACCAGACATCCCGCTTTTTAGCAATTTGTCCCACCTTCCGTGGCATTTTAAAATTAAATAAGTATATTGCAATACTATTTTTGCATTCCATGACCATTTTTTGTAGCTCCACATAGACCAAATTTCTAATCAAGAGCCCCCCTCTCCCTGGTCAATGGTGTCCTGCTTAAAATCTGGTCACTTTACCCAAATCAAACTCACTGCTATTGAGTTGATTTTGGCTCAAGAGGACCCTATCAGATGTGTAGAATTGCCTCTGTGAATTTTAGCGACAATATATTTTTATGGGAGTAGAAAGCTTCATCTTTCTCCCAAGGAGTGACTGGGGGTTTTGAACTTCTGACCTTATGGTTAGCAGGTCAACTCATAGCCACAAAGCCACCAGGGTTCCCACACGTGGAGATACTATAAGTGGTTTCAAAATGATGTTTAGATGGTAAAATGAACTGAGTCTTTGATCTTTCAATGTTAATATTCTGCTATAACTTCCTTCTCATTTGTTTCTTTAAATTGTGTAAGAAATCAAATCATGTATCACATTAGGTAACTATGTTGTGTGGGACCTCTTTAAAAAAGCAAAACAAAATAAATATTTTATTGTCTTTTGGTGAGAGTTTGCATATCAATTTCGGCTCCCATTAAACAAATTTTATTGTTCAATGACATTGGCTTTATTTTTCAAGGTATGTAAACATTCCTTTCCCAACTTCCCAGTGGTTTTCTTGATATAGTAGTCCCATATCATACACTTCCATGGCAACATTACTTTAAAAGCTGAGTTGTATATACACACATCAATCAGTTCCAGTGCTCTTGTCACCCCTGGTCTCATCATTTGTTCCCCACATCCCCTCTTTCTCCCTCTCTCCCCTCCTATCCTCCCATGCCTGATAAATCATTACATCATCCATTGTCTTCACACACCTGTTCCTTCTGTTCTTCGCAAACTGGGAAACCTAACTGTACCAACAAAAACCCAAATAAACCAAATGAAGTGGGAAGAAAATATAATAATAATAATAATATACAGATAAAATATAAATAAAATGTAAGAAAGATGAGATCATCATCAATGCTTAAAAAGCCGAGGAAGAAATTGTTTTTGTGGAACAAGTCAGAAATATTTGAGCCTAAATAAAATTCAGGTTGGGCTAAGAGGGAGGTCAACTGACCAAGTCTCAATTTTTTTAAAAAAATAATTTTATTGGGGTTCACACAACTCTTAGCACAATCCAGCCATACATCCATTGTATGCAAAACACATTTGTACCTTTGATGCCATCATCATTCTCAAAACATCTACCTTCCACTTAAGCCCCTGGTATAGGATCCTCCTTTTTCCACCCCCTCCCTACTTTTCCCTCCCTCATGAACCCTTGATAATTTGTAAACTGTTATAATTTTGTCTTGTCGAATGCTGTCTGATGTCTACCTTCGCCCACTTTCCCATTGTCCATAGCCCAGGGAGGAGGTTGTAAGTAGATCCTTAGAGTCAGTTTCCCTTTTTTGTTCCATCTTCCCGGTGTCACCACTCTCCCAGCTGGTCCCAAAGGGATCATCTGTCCTGAATTCCCCATGTTTCCACTTCCTATCTATACCAATGTACATTCTCTGTTCCAACCGGATTTGTAAAGTAGAATTCAAATCATGATAACGGGCAGGAGGAAGCATTAAAGAAGTATAGAAAAGTGGCATGTTTCATCATTGCTACACTGCACCCTGACAGGCTTGTCGTCTCCCCTGTAAGGGGATGTTGCTTCTCTTGCAGATGGGCTTTGGGTCCCCGTTCTGTACTCTCCCTCATTTACAATGATATCATTTTTAGTTCTTGGACGCCTGATACCCGATCCCTTTGATACCTCTTGGTCCCATGGGCTGGTGCGCTCCTTCTATGTGGGCTTTGTTACTCCTGAGCTAGATGGCTGCTTATTTACCAGCAAGCCTTTAAGACCTCAGATGCTGTACTTTTGAAAGCTGGGCACTGTGAGCCATCAGCTGATAGCTTTCTTCTCCACATTTGCTTGTGCACACATTTGTCTTCATTGACTGTGTTGGGAAGGTGAGCATCAAGGCATGTCAATTAAATAGAACAAAGTGTTCCACCATGTTTGATCCACCATAATCAAGTTTATTATAATCTGCGTCTGATAGTGAAATTGTTCCAGACCATTGTCTGTAACCAGAAGGAATATGCCAGATGCTTTATCTAACCAAATATTCTGCAGATGGATTTTGGACTCCCACTCTCTTTTATAGGCTTTTATAAATTGGTTGTTCACAATTTAAGCACTGGTACTTTTTCCATTCATATGTGAATTTTGTTATTATCTTTGGAGCACACAGCAGTTATGCTTCTTCCATGCGGACTTAGTTGACTCCTCACTTAGGTGGATGCTTGTTTAAATGCAAGCCTTTAAGACCCTAAGCACTAGTCCCGTTGATAGCCAGGCACCATCTGCTCTCTTCACCACACTTTGCTGTAGTACCCTTATCTTCAGTGATCATTTCGTGAAAGCTGGTATTGAGCAGGACCTCACTAATGTGTTAATCAAGATGTCACTTTGAAGACTAAAGGGGGCTTGACAGTGAGCCGTGGCCTTTTCAATGGCATCATGTGCTTACAAAAAGTGGACAATGACTAAGGAATACTGCAGAAGAGTTAATGCATTTGAATTGTATTATTGGTGAAGGATATTGAAAGTACCACAGACTGCTGGAAGACAAAGATACCTGTCTTGAAAGGAGTCCAGTTAGAATGTTCCTTAGAATCAAGGATGGTGAGCCTTTGTCTCATGGATTTGAGATAGATTATTAGGAGAGACTGGTGCCTGGAAAAGAACATCAAGCTTGGGAAGTGAGCAGGGCTTCATTCTGTTGTACAATGTGCTGGACGGTTTGCCGATATGAGTCAATACCACCTGCAGGGTATCTAGGAATAACAACATAATCTACACAGTGTTTCATTAAGAAATGTGATAGAAAGAGAATAATGATTCGGCAGGAACAGCCCCAAACTCAGGCATAAGATTTTATAAGTTATGTAGGTTTTTTTTGTTTACAGCCAATGGCCCTTACTTTGACTCTGGGAAAGGGCGGTCAATGTCCACTTTCTCAAATATCTAAAAGTCCCCCCAAATGCTATCACAAGTAAAAGAAATGGGTCTCTGGAAAATTGAGTTTCAGTATTTTACTGCTTATTTAGCTCCTCACACCACATGCATGGAATCTGGCTCACTTTCTTTTAGGAAAAGATCTATGAAAGCAAATATCAGTAATTGGATCCCACACATTCAGAATTTGGGGGACTAGTTCACATATGATTTGGTTACAGTAGTATTTGAAAAAGGAGCTTGATTGAACTTTTAAAGGAGTCTTGTTAACAGATTATTACAATAAGCAGTATAATACGAGGTAATCCTTAGTTTTGCCTCTTCCTGCCTATATGTCCATGCATGTATTTATAATGGGAAAGCCTTAGTTCTGTCACTGCTGTGATACATGAACTGGTTGTAGTGACCCCACAGATGCTTGAGAGGATTAAGAACTGTTTGCAACACAATTTGGAAAATGTCTAGCTTGTCCAAAGCACCCAATACTTATAAATATTCAAGCTTGCCAAACACCAAAAGAGCAAAATCGTTCCCAGTTCGCACTTAGTACTGCAACATATTCTTCAGTGTTTCCTTGATTCCTGGGTCTCCAACTCCAACCCCCTCCTACTAGCAGTCAGAGTGATCTGTCTAAAAACAAAATTAGTCTTACTACTTCCCTCATTGAAATGTCATAGTGTTTTTCCATTTCTTTCCTCCACTCTGAGTCAGGGTGGAGGCCCTCCTCTCTGCTGAATTGCCTTGCCTGGAGGGTGACTTGTCTCTCTCTTCCTCTGATGGTATCACTGGTATGGTGCCTGGGATCATCCGGGGGCCACCCCCACTGACATTGTCACCCCTTGCAATTCACACTCCACCATCTCATGTCACTGCCTGCAGTGTTACTGTGAATCAGACAGGACAGGAGGGAAATGGTTTTCTTATAATGGAAACATTCTCTGTCTCTAAGCTTGTAGGAAATTTAGAAGATGAGTTTTGCTTTGCACATTACCTCCAGTGTGAGTTGCTTTGATCATATAATAAGTGTTAGGATATGCAAGTTTTATCAAAATTGCAAATGCTTTGATAAAATTCAACAGAAATAGTAGTCTTTCTGAAGGCTAGTCTGTAGCCATTGGAGAAGATGACTAGGTACAATAACAATTTGTGGTAAAAATTTGACCCAAATATTGGTCAGGGCACTGAGAGTCTCTGTTCCTAGTTAGACTCTTTAAGGTTTATAGAACTTTTCCTGAAAAGACCATCAATGGAGGGTTGACAGAGGGGCAGCATGCAATGGGCTCAAGTAAGGCAACAGGTGTGAAGATGGCACAACATTGTCCCTAACAACAGTGTTTAGCCAATGCTCACATTTCACACTGCTGGAAACCAATCATGAACCTTGTTTTCCAGGCATTTGCTTCATTTATGCAAGTGGGATCATAGCATCTCTGTCCTCCTGTGGCGGACTTATTTCACCCAGCAAAACTTTGACAAGGTCTATCTATGGGGTGCCATGTATCAGGATTTTATCTCTCTTTATGGCAGAGGAATAGTCCATTTTATGTCTATGTTTTACCTATCCACTCACCTGTAGATATATAGTTGATATATATGGTTCCTACCATTTGGTTATTGTGAATAGTACTACCATGAACATGCCTCTTGATGTGGCTGCTATCAAGTCTCTGGGGTCTCTGGCTGAGGGTAGGCTTGCTGGATCATAGTTAACTTTTGAGTAGCAGCTAAATTGGTTTTCACAGTAGCAGGCCCATTTTGTATTCTCACTCAAAATAGTTGAGCATGTAGGCTTCAATTTCTTTACCTCCTTTCCAACATTACGGAGTCCTGGATGCGCGGTGGGTAGAGCATAGGGTTTCCAATCAAAAGGTGAGTGTTTCCTACCTACTAGCCATCAAGATGTAGCGTCTTGGAAACCCCGTGGAGAAGTTCTACTTTCTCACACCGGGTCGCGATGAGCACTAATCTGCTCTACAGCAGTGGACTCTGTCAACCTGTGCTATCTTCTCTCTGCAGTAACCCAAGTCATCTCAGTGAGGCTGAAGTAGCATGCACTGCAGTCTTGATTTGCTTCTCTGTCCCATGGAGATCAGTTGAGTCAACTCAAGGGCATCTGACATTAATGATAACTAATGATGCTGACCACCTTTTTGTGTGCTTGTTGGCCATTCATCTTTCTTCTTTGGAGAAATGTTTATTTATGACTTTTGTTTAATTTTCAATTGACTTGTTCTTGTTCAGTTGTAGAAGTTACTTATCTACTCTGGACATTAAGCCTTTATCAAAAACAGTTTTCAGAAACTTTTTTTCTGTTTGTAGCTGTTTCTTCACTTTCACGATGCCATCTTTTGATGTACCGACATTTTTAATTTGAAAGACAGTTTTTCTGACTATAGAATCTTTCTGTCCTCTGAAATACGCATGAAAGACAGAATCAGAATGCCCCAGGGATCCTACTTTTTATATTTTTAAAAGTGTTTCCAATCAATATAATGTCATCTTATTAATAAGTTAGGAAAGAGACTCAATAAACCAATAGAGAACCTGGTGCTGGACTGCATTAGTTGTCTCTGATATGCGAGCTTTTCAAACATAATCAAGGCAAAGCCTATTTTCAATCAATTGTCAGTGATACTTTTGAAATGCGGATGTAGTCAGGGCTTTGCTTTTGTGGTCAATTCTAAATCCCTAAGTGTGGTTCTCATTTCTGGCCTCATCTTGCACTATTTCTTCAAGGATGCAGTCTTTCAGACTTGGCAAACTCCTCCAGACTCCTCATGCCCTTCCACACTGCAGTGCTCTTTATACGTGGATTTCCTCTGTCCTTTTCTTTACTTTCTCCAAGTTACAGATCAAATACCATGTGTTCAATAATTTCTCTGTACAGATTCATAAGTTTCCTGATATTATTTTTTTGTACTATGGGATAAGAGGAGCGTAAGTAGTACAATGATTAATTTTTTGGTAGCTAATCAAATGGTCAGTAGTTCAAACACACCCACTGCCTTTAGCAGGTAAAAAAAAATGTGGCAATTTGCTTCCAAAATGGTTTTAGCTTAGAATTTGTCTTTTAGAGTCATGGCTTCATGAATTCGAACCAACTCAACAGCAAACAACAACAGTTTTGTATAAAGCATATACTTTTCCTGAGAACACATTCCTTTGAACCTTGTGACTTACACTTAGGGAAAAGTGGTGTCTTACGACTGTGGTGTCATCTCTAGATGCAGGAATAATCAGAGACCGTAGATTATCTGAAGATGGGCTATGCATCAGGCTTAGAGAAAGGCTTATTAATAACTTGCAAAATGCAGATGACAATTTTGCTTGCTGAAAGTGAGGAAGACTTGAAATATTTACTGGTGCAGATGAAGGATGCTAATCTTCAGTGTGGAGTTTGACTCAGTATCTAGGAGACCAAATTCACACAATTGGACCCATAAGCAAATCATGATAAATGAAGACAATATTGAAATTGTCAACAATTTTGTCTTGCTTTGATTTATCATCATTGCTCACGGAAGCAGCAGACAAGAGATGCAACAATGTGCTGCACGATATAAACATGTGACACAAGACCTCTGAAAAGGCTTGGGAAACAAGGATGCTATGTCGAGGACAAAGGTGCCCCTGATCCAGCTCGGCATTTTCCATTGCCTCAGATGCATGTGGAAGTCGGACACCGAATAAGGAAAACTGAAGAAGAATCTAGACACATACATTGTGGTGCTGGAGATGAATATTGAAAGTATCATGAACTTCCAGCACAACAAAAGATCCTTCTTGGAGGAATAGCATCAGAAAATTTCCTGAGGGGCAAGGATGGGGAATTTCGTCTCATGTACTTTGGACATGTTGTCAGGAGAGACCAGTCCCTGGAGAAACATCATGCTTCGTAAAGTAGAGGGGCAACAAAAAAGAGGAAGGCCCTTGGGTGGTGGATTGAGACAGTGGCAGCAACAATAGGTACAAATGTGGGAGCAGTTGTGGGGGTGGCACAGGGAAGGTGATGCTTCATTCTGTTGTATGTAGAGTTGCTGTCAGTCACCACCGACCCAATGTCACCTAACCACAGACCTGGACGGCACTGCACGGAATGTGGGGAATGGTGGAGGATTAAGGAACCTGAAACAATACTAACCTGTGAATTATTGTGGCTAGGGTCATTTTTGACTGTCGTTTTTTTTAATTAGTCATTCATCTGCGAAATGAGTTTGAAGGAGTTTTTACCTGTAAAATGACTCAACCATTTTAAAGAGAAGCTTGCTGAGTCATTCTTGGGAATTATGTTAAAATGCACCACGATAGAAAAAGAACACAGTTTTAAGAATGAGAAGACCATGATGCAGTCCTAATTCCACAGCTAACAAGCTCTGTGTGCTTGTTAATTAATTTAGAGACACCTTAGTTTCCTCATTTGTAAACTGAACCTTGAGCGCTAACATATATATATGAATATATATATAATAGATTTAGCATCAAACAGACTCTGGAGTCCTAAGGAATCTTATGGTTCTCATTTCTGATTTTCTCTCTGATAGGAGAATCTGCCAGTCAGTCTTGCAGGAAGTGAGATCCAGTGTCTCATGAAGCCTTTCAGGCCTGACGTGTTCACTGTTTCTTAGACCTTCCACTCCATTGTAGGGTAATACATTTTCTAAACAACTTCTCTATACCAATCTGAAATCTGCTTGCTCTCTGAGGCTGCACTCATTGATCTTGATCTGCTCTCTAGTGTTATAAGATTTTTTCAATTCCATTTTTGAACAATGCCTTTCAATCACATGGAAAAAACTCTCACAGCTGCACTGAGATTCATCTACTCCAAAATAAACAGTCTGAGCCCCTTCAAGAATCCCTCACATGTTGTGGATGCTGATCCACTGTTCTGAGCACCACCCTTGGATCATTCTTCTGTATATTTGTGCCAAGGCCCTTCAAAGAGAAGAAATACAAGGAATGTCTGACCCAGAAAAATCCCTGGAAGCCTTTGCTTCTCATTAGTTGGGCATTGGGTTTCTTTTCTCATGGCTGAATGCTTCAACAATTTTAAATTTCTTCAACCTCAAAATCTTTTGGCCCAGCTTGTGGTCATGATAAATTTCAAATAAGTCATAAATGTGAAATAAACAATACCTTAAAAACACTTTAACAAGCTAGGTCATATTCCTTCTTGAATTTATGCAGTGTTTTAAAGCCTTAAATGATCATCTCTCTCAGGCTCAGTCTTTAGATACTGCAACACTGTGTAAATAACTTCGAGGAGTGGCTACTACACATGATCATAGACTGAGAAATAGAAGGAGGGTCATCCTTTGCTTATTTTTTCAGCCTTTGACACCTTGACCTCATCTCCCTTGTCTCTTCTCACTGGGAACTAGAGACTCAGAGACACAGGTTATTTCTCTGCAGTGCTCCCTTCACAATCATATTCTCTCCACTCTTTAACTCTTTACACTCCCTCTCCTTCTTTTCTCCCCCCACCCATGCTTTTCTGGACTACCTATGTCTATAAAATAGGAAGAAAGACCCAGTGAACTACTTCCAAAAATGAGCCATTGACAATTAGGTAGGTCACAATGATCTGATCTGCAATGAATCATAGGGATAGCACAGTAGGACTGGACAGCATTGTGCTGAGTGGCATGAAGCTCCTATCCATTGGAAAGCAACTTGTGGCACCTAGATATAACAATGACAAGTGTAAAATCAGAATCAACTCTCGTGTGTAAGGCCAAACCACCCATCACTACATCAATTGAAAAGCTCTCTGCTGATCAATTGGCCTGCATATTCTTTATAGGAGCAAACCCAGATGGCATCTATTTCTCTATATTCCACCTTGTCATTTTTATAACGTCTTTCATTATTTGGGTTAAAATGCTTGAAAGGGATAACTCCGACGTTCAATGTAACATTGCTGTAGGTGCTACTGCATTGGCTTTAAAAGAGTGAGACACTGTCCTGTGCTGGGCCATCCTCATCTTTGTTCTTGTGTGGGAGCTGTTGCTGCAGTCACAGTGTCAGTCCATCTTTTGGGGGAAATCCTCTTCTGCTGACCTACTACTTCACCAAGCCCACATCTTTTTCTATAGAGGGTTCTTGCCAACTAATCTGTTCAAAGTGTGCCTAATGCAAAGTATCATTTGATTTCCTGAGGGTTGCTTCCCTGAACACTGTGAGTCTAAATAAACTGAAATCCTTGACAGTGTCAATCTTTTTTATTTATCGTGAATGTGTTCATTATAATCACCTGTAAATATAAACTGCTTGACTCTTTCTTCATCCAAATGGTTGATAAAGGGAATTAGTACAATAATGGTAAATCTGTGTGCCCTACAACTGGCCAACAATTTTTGCAATGTATTCAGCTGTCACTCTGCCAAGGCTTATCCTTAGGAAACCCACACCATTCCTTTTTGTCTCTTTAATTGCAGCATCTGTTTTATATGGTATTAAGTCTCAGGTTAAAATCATCAACAAATCATAGGTGCTTTCTAAATTTGCCTAGGGTTTGAAGCAGGCAATAGCATTTTCATATGTGTCACCACAATCCTCATGCATCAACAGGTTCTGTAACAAAAAGAAGTCAATGGTTTGAGGAAGGTCAGACCAAAGAAGCCCAACTGTTTGGGAGTAGGGAATAAAGTTGAAGTCTCCCAGAACACTACAATCCAAACTGAAATTAGAAGAATCAGCAAGAATTTGGAAGATGGAGTTAAACTGGGGGAAAAAGAGCAAAGGAAAAAGATAAAAGTACTGTGGTAGTTACATAATCTGGTGTCAATTTGAGGACTCAGATGGTAGGGGTGGAGTCTAGCCTTTTAATCAAGACATAGCCACTGAAGTCTCCGCATGGGCATGTCCTTCTCCTGAGATTTCTGGGAACGCTTATTTTTCCTCTCTGGAGGCGGGAGACACTCATATCACTCACTCCTTGGAGACTCTCTACTGACAAGACTGACATCCTGAAGACATCCCTGAGGAGAAGCCACATGGACCTACCTTGATGCAGCCCTGAGAATAGGAGAAGCCACATGGAGACCCCTACCAGCATGGAGATGCTTACAGCGCTACTGGATCCACAAGACTTCCCACACACTGGCCTGTGATCTTCATGAAATTGGTATTATTGCATGTGTTTTGTGAGTCTGAAGAGGTCTTTATAGATTAGTATAGAATATATGGTCTAATATTGGACATATGAACTTAATCTGTACTGGGCTAGGATGTTCTCTAAATATTCCAATGCTCTTATAAATAAATCTCTTTCTTAAACACATGTGAGTGTATTTTATGTGTATCTGGGTATGTAAAGTAAATGGAAATGGAATGGATGTAAATGGAAAGCTTGAGAGAGTGCCTTTTCTCTTTGGGGGGGTGTGTCCTGATGGACTTCATCTACGGGTTGCCATATCCAGACCTTTCAGAGATTCTTAAGGTAAGTTGATGCACCCATCTCTGCTGTTAGACAATACGGAAGTCCTAAGTCTCTATCAGAAATGGCATCATATATTTTTGCAGAATAAAAAGTTCACCATCATAGAGTATGGACTTGAGTAGGTCCAACTATCCTATGGAAGTCTGTGTTGTAGCTCTTAGGAGATAGTGAATGCTGCTCTCTGAAAAGCATTTAGTACCCCTATTATATTATTTCATGGATTATTAGATAGATATATTAGGCAAACCAAGAGTGTCTAACTCTTTTTTATTTTCTTTAAAGATCCCCAGTGATGTTATGGGTTAAGTTTTGGGCTGCTAACCACAAGGTCAGAGTCTGAAGCTCGCCATTCCCTCCAGCTGCTTTCCAGAAGAAAGACGATGCTCTCTGCTCCCATTAAAGCTTATAGTTTCAGGAACTTGACATAGAACTGATACAAGTCAGCATTCCTCAATGGTTGTACATTTGGTTTGATTTCTGTTTTGTCACAGAATTTTTGAAATTCTCACCCACAGTCCAGCAGCTGTGTTTGGCCCTGGGACTATCATGATGAAATAAACTTGCAGAATCACTTTAAAAGCTAGTAAAGTGATGCCCCCCCCCAAAAAAAAACTAGTAAATATAGTTTCAGAAGTACATAACAGATACATACCGGTGTTAGAAATTCATACCCAATTGAGAAAGCACTTCAAAGATGGAAGGGTGATGGAAAGAGAAAAGTTTCAATTTGTGAGTCTAATTATAATATAGATAGCCATGTAACTCCTCCAAACACTGTCTGTCACATTGCTGTGGGATGTACTGTTATTGAGTATATATTTCTCAAAAAAAATTGACTTCTGGGCATTGGAACACAGAATGTGATTCTTGAACATAATGTGTCTCAAAGAATTATTTCATATCTTGTCAGCAACAAAAGCAATAATGTTGTGCCTTAAAGAATGTGCTTAAGATCATATTGTGACAGAAAGATTTAAAAACATCACCAAAATGGATATAATTCCACAATAAAGAGTAGCTGCAGAGAGCAAAATCATTTAGGAGCAAGTTGTTGAATATTAAATGATGCTGGGAGAACACATTTGCTATATTCTTTGAAGTTGGAAAATATAGCTTTACATGCTTTATGGAGCTTAAACTATGTGAATAAAAATGAAGCTATATCTAGGCTAGAAATGATATAGCTGTGGTCTGCTTTAGTTTCCTTAGGACTGCAACTGAGATGGTAAAGGAGGAGAGAATATTTGAAAGACACAAGGTGTGTGTGTGTGTGTGTGTGTGTGTGTGCGTGTGTGCGCGCGCTCCCACATGTGCTGGATCCCGGATTGGTTAGATTAGTAGTTCTCAACCTTCATATGCCATGACCCTTTAATACCATTCCTCATGTTGTGGTAATGCCTCAACCATAAATTTTTCATTGCTACTTCATAACTGTCATTTTGCTCCTATTATGAATTGGGTGACCCCTGTGAAAGGATCATTTGACCCCCAAAGGGGTCACAACCCACAAGTTGAGAACTACTGGGCTAGAGACTGGGAAGAAAACAGACTAGACATGGAGCAGAGTTCTTTTTTTAGGAGAACCATAAAACTTCTTGTGTGTCTAATTTTATTTCCCTCCCAAAGGCATCTGTATCCTTTGTTATCTCTTTCTTTTTCAACCAAGTCAGTAACTTCATCAGGGTCATGATTTCAATTTCATAGCATTTAAAAAAACAACATAGACTTAAGTCTGATACTATTTAAAATGTTCTGTGAAAGCCTTGATGCTAACCTTGCTGAAATAGTTTTGTAATATTAGGTGTTTACATTCTTCACAGATTAGGCATGTTTTAAATTATAATGTTTCTGCCAAGTTTTATGCCCCCCAAGGCTTAGAAATATTTGTGAAGCAATATATATTTTCTTATAAAAATAAATGAGAAAGCTATAGTTATTTGAAAAGGGTAAAAAATGCAACTTTGAATGTGTCAACAATAATAGTTCCTTTAAATCTTAGCAGCATGTGTTTTAGTTCTGTGCCTCACATGATCAAATAATTTTGATAATAAATGCAAACACTTTCAAAAAGAGCTGAAGAGCTTTTTGATGGAAAATAAGCAAAACTGAGTTAGACCTAAAATTTAAAGATCTAAAGAAACATTTGATGAAAATATCTGTCATATTAAGTGGATCACTATTTCCACTTGGAGAAAAAAATTATGAAATGCTTGAGATGTGTTATAGGATTTTCATTAATTTCTACATTCCATTTGCTTACAGAGTTGTGTCTCCGACTCAATTTTGAAAAGTCTTGAAGATGTTTGCTGATTAAGTCCCAATGTAATAAAGTGTACCAAAATTGGTTTATGATTTATTGACATGAGATTTCTGTCTTAACCACAACTAAAACCACATCTAGGAGTGCGTTTGAATTTATTAGAGAGCAAAGAGTTCTAGAAACCCAGGCTCTAATTCCAAAGCATGGCAAACATTCCAGAACTCCGAATCCTAGAAGACCCCAGGAGATTAGAATACCTTTCCTGTTTCCTGTCCTTCATCAGAAATCTTAAAGTTCTCATTGCCTTCACGTCCTCCTGTTCCTTCATTTTCTGGCTTTGTTTACTTTGACTGCCTGTCTCTCTGTTACTTGACTTACACAAAAGGTCACCACATCATCGTATTACTTAGACCCAACATTCCTTGTTTGTGTCTTCAAGTGACAGGATCCTCGACTGGTTTGTAATCACTTCCTTGGCTTTCCTTCTATGGTCTCTGTGACATGTGGCTCTCCTTCATCTCTTCTGATGCCTCCAAGATTGCATTTGCTTGCCTCTTTCTCTTTCTTCTCTAAAATACTTGTTTTGGAGCTTTTTTTCTCAGCTTCCTTTCTTCTTCTAGAATGCCTGGTGGCACCATCGGTTAAGCCTGGGACTGCTAACTGCTAGATCAGTTCATATCTACCAACTGCTCCTCAGGAAAAAGATGAAATTGTTTGCTGCAGTGAAGAGTTTTAGCTGCCAAACACCATATAGGTCTGGTGAATCCCTGTTGGTGGAGTGGTTACTCATTAGGATGATAATTGTGAGTCCAGCAGTTCAAATTCACCCCCTGCTTCTTGGGAGAAGGATGGGGCTTCTAATTCCTGCAAAAGTGCAGCCTCAGAAACTCTCAGGGGCAGTTCTACTGTCTGCGGTCACTGTGAGCCTGAATAGACTCAATGGCAGAGAGATGCTTTTGTTTTTTGATGGACAAGACTAACCAATGGCAGTGGGTTTTCCTTCCTTCTAGCCTCTTTCTCATTAATCTTACGTTCACAATGACCATTGTTGTGTGAATGATTCATAGCTGTTTATCCCTATTCTTAATTCTCTACCAAGCAGTATGCTTCAGTTTCCAGTTGACAATTGTGTATGTCCATGTCCATGGCCCATGAATAGTTCAAACACAACAGGGCTTGGACTGAATGTATCAGATCCTCTTTCCAACTTCCCAATTTCTATTAATAGCACCACAATGAAACGTTCACTCTTCCTTCCTCTTCCTCACTGGATAAACAACAGGGAGCTGTCATTTTGTGCTATTCATCAACACATCCCCTGTCCCCTTTTTATCTCCTGTACCATCTTTGACCTATTGAGTCCAAGAGTTCCAAATTACTTGGAGAATAAACTTCATATTTCTAAAATGTTGGTTTGCATGGCCTTTTATGAACATTTTCTCTTATACTTTGAATTATCTTTCTTTTTATGGAACTAGTTATTGAATCTGCTATTATTGATCTTCCATTTTCCAGTAGCTCCCCGCCCCCCTCCCCCCCCCCACCCCGCCCAATGGCAACATCTTAAGTGGTGAGCTCCTAATTACAATGGAGACAAGATTTTCTTCTAGGCAGTTGATGTTATTTGTTCCTATGTTATTGACAGATCTGCTTTCTCTTTGCTCCTATGGGAATTTTGTGCTTATGTTTACTTTAGGGGTTCTCTTTGGGACAAGTATTGGTATGCAGGTGCCATTTTGCACAGGAAACGAACATCCATTCTGGGTCATGTACCTCCAAATGATGCTGTCTTTTTATCTACTCATTATCACTTTGATGAGTCTGCTTCCCGCTTCCAATATAGTTTGTTTACCATCTTAAACAAAGGGTAGCTTCAATCTTAAAAAACTTGCTCAAACACATTCTGTGGCCCCCAATTGCTGTACAAACCCGATGCACAACTCCTCAGACCCTTGGGGATCTGCTCTGAATGTGTTTTCCCAACATTAGGTCACTCTGCTATTCCTATTCGTCAGGCAACTCAGCTGTTCACCCTCCTTTGCCTATAGACTCTCCCTCCTTACTATGCTTTTAGTTTTCGTCGCTTACACAGGCTTCTTACAGATCGCGACATAGCACTTGACTATTACTGATCATTTGCTCCAAAATCACTTTCTCATTATTTTTTGGACCCTTCTTTCTCATAGCACTATAGGGCAGAAATACCATCTTATCTGACGTGATAAATATTTAGCTCCTTTTTGTTGAAATAATACAATATCCTCTCTGGAAAGGAACCTGGTAACCATTTCCCATTTTCTTCTAATAGCCCTGAGCATGGAACATAGCAAGTATTCAAAGTAATTGACCTAAAAAAATTAATGCATGGATAAACATAAAAGGGTTTTGTGCTAGATTGGGTTCCCTAGGGACGGAAAACCAGTGACCCTTGTCTTTACATATGTAGAAGGAGATTTATTACAAGTAATGGCTTACGCAGATGGAGAAGTAGGTAAGCCCAGTGTGATCCAAATGCATAGGTCAGCTGTACACTGCCGTTTTCCCTGATTCATGTAGCTGAGGATGCTGATGAACTGAAAACGGGATGAAGAAGTGCGAGGGCTACAGGCTGGAGGAGACAGAAATGCATCTGAGGTGGGCCGAAGAAACCCAGAGTGGGAGGTCTTCTGTGGGATCCTGGAATGGGCAAGGGACACAACAGGAGGTCAACGAACCAGATGCAGGAGTAGATCTAGCAGAGAATGAAGAGGCAAAGAGTTTGGGCCCTCTCGGCTCAGTGTTTCCAAGAGAGTATTCTCAACAGGCTGCAACCTGATTGTTAGGCTGGACTCCACCCCTGTCTTCACTCAAGCCTGCCTTGTAAAATAAACCCTCGCCATCACAGGCTTCAAGAAGTCCATAGATAAATGGAATAAAAGAAAACAGAGTTTTTCTCATCAACACTTAGAAGACTTCTCTTCTTTGTATTTTACAGCATCTCTGCAGTTCAGTTTCCCTGCAAAATTAGGATAGTGTTTTCCCAGTGTTAGTAACACCTACTTTGGGGAGAATGTGGGTAAGAAGAGTAAAAAAATATACCAGGCCATAAATGGATTTGTGTAAGGGTCTTTTATTTCATCATATAAGATTATAAATATAGATTCCAGGACATGATCATGCTTATCATTCTGTCTTTGTGTAAAAGCTTTCACACACACAAATTTGCAATTTATTTAATAATTTTGTCTGAGAAGGGATTTTGCTTTCAGTGTATCCTAATATCCTTCATGATTCACTATAAGTATATGAGCTTTCTTTCTAATTCCAAAGATGGAAGATAACTGATTTTTAGGAAGATGGGTCTGAAGCTTTGGACATGTGACTTATGTGTCTTGTAAGTTCTTTTTGATAGAAAGTAGCTTTATAAGAAGGCAGGAGTATATGTAATATTAATGCAGGTGTCAAGTGAGGATATTTACATTCAAAATAATAGAATTAAATAAAGCATATTCTATTTTAAAATAATTTTGAGGATTCATACAGCTTTTCTCATAATCCATATATACATCTATTGTATGCAAAGCACATTTGTACAATTGTTGCCATCATCATTCTCAAAACATTTTCTTTCTACTTAAGACCTTGGTATTAGTTCCACATATTTTCCTTCTCTCAAGAACCGTTGGTAATTTATACATTATTATTATTTTGTCATATCATGCACTGTCTGATGTCTCCTTTCATCCACTTCCCTGTTGTCTGCACCCCAGGGAGGAGGTTATATGTAGATACTTATAATTGGTTCCTCTTTTCTACTCCACCTTCCCTCCACCCTCCTGGTATTGCTGCTTTCACCACAGGTCCTGAAGGGATCATATGTCCTGGATTCCCTGTGTTTCCGATTCCTGTCTGTACCAGTGTACATCCTCTGGTCTAGTTGGATTTGTAAGGTAGAAATGGGATCATGATAGTGGGGGGGGGGAGGAAGCATTTAAGAACTAGAGGAAATTATTTCATTGCTGCTACGCTGTACCTTGACTGGCTTGCTTCTTCTCTGCGACCCTTCTGTAAGGGAATGTCACTTCACCTACAGATGGACTTTGGGTCCCCAATCTGTACTAATCCTCGTTTATAATTATACAAATTTTAGTTCTTGATAATAAAGCATATTCTTGAAGACATAGAAATATGGGATTCTTCTATGTTACTGTAGCAATATGCCATTGCTAAATATTATTGTGAATTTTTCATCTTGAATCTTTTCATTGATTCATTCAATCACCCTTTAATTTACACCATTACTAAAAATATATATATTCATTCTCCAAAGTCACTTTGATGTTAGGATAGAAAGTCTGGCAAAATTTCTGACTTTGCGTAGCAAACAAACTTATTAAGAGACAAAGCAAACCAAAGGCCATCCAGAAGATATGTTAAGTGTTGCCAGAGTGGACAAATTTCTTTTGGAGGAAATGCAGCTAAAACACTCTTTAGAAACAAGGATGGTATGACTTTGTCTGCATGCAATGGCCATGCCATGATTAAAGATCAATTGTCAGAAAAGGGCAATATGTTTGGAAAAATAGCAGGTCACCAAAACTGAGAGAAACCTTCATAAAAGGGAGTGATGCCATTGTTGCCACAATGAGCGCCCACATGTGAATGATCATGTGCACAGGGCAGTAGTGGGCTGGGTTTCATTCCGTCATGCACAGAATCACCATAAATTGCAGCAGGATTGAGGGTTCCAAGGAAAATATAGGAGGGTATAGCCTAGATCCTCACACCCAGGGACCACTCACCCTTTAAGTTTCTTTAGGTAGGTTTTGAGGACAAATGAGGGCGATGCTTTGCTAACTGTGCAGCTGGGCACAGCTACAAGGTCAACACACCTTAACAATACAAATCATTTATTCCTCACAATAGCCTCTCTATTGAAGTGTGTGCTTATCAGCCTCCGAGATTATAAATAGCTTAAGTTGCATCAGCAAAAGAGGAGGAAAAAAAGACCAACAAAGCAAAAGTACAATACATGTCTAGCCAGTCAATTTATCAATTCAGGTTTGTTGATTTTTTTCCCCTTTAACATTTGGTTTTATCTCATAGGACGGAGGTGGAATTTCCATCCGCCCACCCCACTTTGCAATATTTCTGATGGGAGAACAAAGAAAGTGGAGACAACAAGCATTCAAATGATCCTATATTCTGGGAAATAGAATGATGTCACCTGAGACCTCATCCCAGAGGCAACTGAGATATAAAAGCAGTTGGTAAGAAAGAGGTCTGAGGAATTGGTGGAGTCCAGCCAAGATTGAAAAGAAGCATCTGAAGCTAGTACAGAGCTCTGAAGATCAGATAGGGACATTTTCAGGGCCCAGAGTCCCTGGAGATGCCATTGATTCACCTGCTTGATTACTAACCCAAAGGTTGGAGGGTCTAGTCCACCCAGAGTCATGTTGGAAGAAAGCCCTGCTAATTTACTTTTGGAAAAAAGAAAAAAGCAACAACAGCCACAGACAATTCTGTGAGACGCAGCTTTACGGTCCACACATAGGAGTTGAGGTTGACTGAATGGCAGCTGGTGGTCGTAGCAGAGATCTTGCTGAAAAACCCTTTCCTAATACAGATAGGACTTAGATGTCCTAAAGGAACATGGTTTGTTATTTTAAAGGCCTCATGAGAGCCTCTTGCCAACCCTTGTCTCATTTCCAGGGAAGATAGACAACTCTGAGAGAATTGTCCCCAAAAGGGCTTGGGGGAACTAGACAGGAGATCACAGAAGAGAAATGACCATGCCTGTTGGGTAGCCTTGGCAGGGTCTCCACAGCAGCTCACTTCTCGCCTACGTCCTCCTTAGAGATCAAGGACTGTTCTTCCTGGTTTTCTTAGCATATGGATACATTTTCTTCTTTATAAGTTTCCTGGAAATAAAAGTAACATTTTTCACCACACTTGTCACTTAATGATTTATCACTTGAACAGAAATGGCATTCATTTCCAAATGTGGAAGGCCAAAGAATGGCCCCTCAGATCCTTAGATCCTAATCCTTAGGGCCTATGAAGATGACCTTATTTGGCAAAAGGGACTCTGCAGATCTGATTGCATTAAGGATATGAAAATGGGGAGATTATCCTGGATTTTCTGAGTAGGTTCTAAATGTAATCACAAGTGTTCTTTGAAAAAGAGAATTTGAACACCAAATATTAAAAAAAAAGGCAAGAAAGATGACTAAAGTAAGATCCTACACTGTTGGCTTTGAACATGAGGAAGGGACCACTGCACAAGTAATATAGGGATTACAACTCTGGAAGCTAGAAAAGGCAAAGAAATCCTCGACCCCTTGAGACTCCAGAGAAACGTGATCCCAAGGCCTTCTTGATTTCAGCCCAACATAACTGTTAGTGGCCTTCCGACCCCCAGACTCTATAAATAAGAGAGAATATGGACCATGGAAGTACTACAGGACCATTATTCACAACCCTGAAGACAGCCTTCAGCTCTAGTAGCATCTCATGAAGTGTCCATTTTTTGTGTCATTAGTACATATGTTCTTAGTGTTCAGTATTGCTTGTATCTGGACTGATTGTAGATTGTCTACCAAAGAGAAAGCTGTCACTTGGCTGTCTTTGTTTATATCTATGTTAAGAAGTTTCCATTATGTTGTTCCTGGAATGCTCCATCATATTTACTGCTCTATTTGTAGCAAAGGTTAACACACATGTACAGATATGTATTTGGGGGTGTGCCCCCTGTATATCCACCCAAGCATCTTCTGAAGATCATTATCATTGTAGGATTGTATATTTATAATAATATTTGCCTTTGTTGCCTATACCTCTTGCAAATGTCTCAATCTCTTTACCCAACTCCATCATTTTGTCCTAACCTCCTTCTCATCGTGTTTTGCCTTCCCCTTCTTCTGTGTGTAAACTGTGAGTCCAGGGGTGGTGATTAGATTCCAGATGAAAAATTACCACCTGCAATAGTTGGGGTTTCTTTTTCTAAAATGTAAGTACAGAGTCATTGTTTATTTTATATTCTGTTTTCATGGGAATTTGTGACTCAGCATAAGAATATAGCATTATGAAACCTCTGGAATATCTCAATATGCTCCATTATAAACACTTTAAAAATTATGTTTTCTTAGAGATAATTCAAATGTGTTTAATTTTAGCACTGCCATCCACTAAAGGAATGGGCATGTTTGGGGTTCAGAATAGAATTCAATTATTTTCTTTAGCCCTTGCTCTCCTCTATTATCAGCAGGGGACAGACTCATTGTCAAAAATGTGCAACACACAAAGACTGTGAACAGCAACAAAAATCACTGTTCCTCATTCTGACACCCAGGAGTGCTACTCCTTTTGTGTGAATTCTCTTACTCATTTTGTGAGGTGCACTTTAAATCATTTTATAGTCATTTTGCATCAAATATCAATGGTATATATCCAGCACTTCCTCGTCAATGCAGAGCTCTTATGGTTTGGGGTTCGTTGGCTTTGCTAGTCTCTCCTTCTCGTTCCTTTTGACCAACCACACATCCTTTATTTGTTTCGCCCTTCTCCAGGTAATCAATAAAGTGTACTCAGCTAGGGTGCCATTGGCTTTGAATTGTGGGGGCATTTTGTGGGGTAAAACACAGATGTGCCTCACCAGCTAGATGAGAGGTGGAAGCAGATGCCAGGCCTTTCCTGCAAGGTGCTGTGTGAACTGAAGCCGCCATCCTTTCCATTAGCAGCTTAACACAGTAACCATTCTTCCAGCCCGGGGCTGCTATGAACTTGATAGAGAGTCTGTTTTTCTTCCACCGGCCTAGAAAGTACCTACACTGAAGACTTGGTCTGGACATATTCTTAATAATCCATTTAATGCACATAGCAGTGTCATGGTTTACAGATTGACAAATTGCATTAGGCAGACCTGAAGAATCAAGGCATTTGAATTGTGGTTCTAGCAAAGAGTACTGACAGTACCAAGACTACAAAAAGGGCAAACCAATCCGTCTTGAAAGAAGACTGGTCAGAGTGCTCCTCAAAGGCATGGCTGGTGAGGCTTGATCTCACATAATTTGGACCAGCTGTCCGGCAAAACGAGCCCCTGGAGAGGGGTTTCCTGTTTGGTAAAGTAGAGGGGCAGCAATACAGAGGCTGGACTCCCACAAGACAGGTTGACACCACAGTTCTAACAGTGGATCCAAGTGTGAAACAGTTGTGAGAATGGTGCAGGCCAGCTGGTATTTTGTTCTGTTGGACCTAAGGCTGCTGTAGGTCGGAGTGAGTCACCGGTAGCAAGGTATAACACAAACAATGGTTTGCTGACCTATTTCGTCCCTGCTCCCTCCCCGGTAGAGAATTTTAGATTGTTGGTGAATGTCTTTGCTTATCTATCTGAATTAACATTTTAAAGCCTTTTGTTATAGACATATTATTTTCGAGAAAGACTTCAATGATTTCTTCTCTTACCAGCAATGAGCATGAGGGCCAGGGCTTGTGAAGGTTGGATTCTGGATGATTTCCACTGACATACTGAAAAAGTTGTTCCTAGACTAGAGCTGTCGTTCCTTCCATCAGGTCCGGTAATGACTTGAGAACTGGACCTTCACACAAAGGAGAGTCCTACGATGGAGACTGTATTTTTAACTGGACTATAATGGAACAGGTTTGTTCTATTTGCCTTCTGACCTATTCACTTTCACAGGTTTATTTTGTCACCTGCACAATGCCAAGTAGACACATATGGCAAGAGCCCTTGCAATGGATTTCCAAAGGACTCTGGACTGGAGAATAGCACATGAAAAAATATAAGGGACTAACTTGCTCTAAGAGTATCCAACACGTGATTCAGTGCACCATTGCTGTAGCAGTTCACAGAAGGAAAGCACGTCACCTGAAATCAACAGAAAGAAGGAATTTGAACAAGACCTTTTGGAAATTACAGAATTTATAGTTGAGTGCATGGGCTGGGCATCATGGAGTAGAGGAGAGGAGAGAAGAGTCATAGCGTAGAAAACTACTGTGGACAAACACCTGCAAAGAGGGTTTGAAATGCTGAGAGGCCATAAGAGAAAGGGCTGGTCAACTAATCTAGGAGTGCAGCACAGGTCCAAAGTCATGACCTTGTGCTGACTAAATTCTCTGTAGAGTTAGATGTCTGTAACCTTCAGGGGCTCCCTATTGCATGAGCTGAGTTGGTTTGTGGGTTCTCAGATTGTCGATTCACAGGACAAAAATGAAAGAACACTCAGCGGAGCACTTTGAGGTCCTGTCGTGACCTATGTGGAGTGATTCTTCCTAGATTCTAGGCTGACTGGAGCCGATGAGTGTGGGCTGATGAACCTGAAAGAAATGGAAAATGCCTAGGAGAGCACAAATTATGTAAATGCTTTCAGAACACACTAATAGAAAGGGGTAATTATTTAAGTTATAGAATTCTTTGACCCAATATAGAGAAAGCATAAGTTCAGCATGTAATGGATATAAATATTGCTCATTACATAGTTTATCTTCTTTTTATTGTGTTTTCTTATTATTAATTAATATTGAGTCAATTCTGACTCAAGGTGGCTCAGTGAAGAGAGTAGAACTGTTTTCCATAGGCCTCTCTAAGCTTTGATCTGGGAGATCTGATTTCCTAGATGCCTCTGGGTAGGTTAAAGCCATCAACCTTTTGACTAGCAGTTGAGGTCTTAACGACTTGCCCTAAGTCTTGGAAATCTAGTGTGTATTTTGCAATTAGAGCCCAACTCAGTTCAGACCATCGATAGTTTAAGGTCTCAATAGTCCTGTGGGGATAGTAGCTGTGGCACCTTGACAGTGTAGCTCTAGGAATTATTCTGGGCTTGGGAAGGCGACATGAGAAGCAAAGGAGAGAGAAAAGCTAATGGTTCATGACCAGATGCTATGAGTTTCTGCGTTGAGAGGTGAATTATTTTTGGTTGGTGACTGTACTATAGGTGTGGTTGCTTAATGTGAGGTGAAGGAAAGTTCTTAGGTTTGAGCAAGTCAAGAAACAGGTGGTTGAGGTGTTAAATGGCCATTAACGGGTGAAATTTTCCTTGGAAGATGGCAGAGACTGTGAAGGAGAAGCTTGGTCTTAGCTTGATGATGCTGAGGAATCCCTTGAAGAATATGGAAGTGGACATAGAGGTCGATGGAGAGGGTCTAGGTAGAACAAGTGGTACCCTTCCTGTTATAACACACAGGGATAGGTGACACCTCCTTTGATAACATATAGTGTCATAGTACTTCCTCCCACCCCTGTGGCTTCCCATGGATATTTTCCTGTACTAGACTCCACATACTTCTTAGTAATTTTCTTAGTGACCATCGAGTAACTTGATAAGTAGAGTTGTACATTACTTAAATATAATGTTTCTTGGACTATAAGATACAGCAAAATTGTTTTGTAAGATTCCTTCTACATTTGGTTACATTATCATTGGCTCCAATATTATTAACTGAGCAATGTAACTGGGCAGAAGCTTATTTTGACATATCTCCTTTTTCTTTAATTATGACTTCACCTTGAAATGTGGAGCTAGATCTGCAAATACTATCTACCATACTATTGTGGTGACTACGTGTGAAAATTTTCTGAAGTCACAGCTTGAGGCAACCCTAAAAGCACCACTGAGTGTGTGTCATGTGTGTCAACAAAAACCACACATTAATAAGCTTCCCTGCAATTGGGTAATAAGACAGTTCTGACGAGAGCACATTCAAAGTTTCAAAGCATAAAATAGCACAACAAGCCACCTTGAAGGTGTATTAGATTAGATGTAATCTAGGCTTTTAAATTTTGTTTTGTTATGAAAATTAAATTCTGGGATATTCCTAGTGACACAACCCCTCCAATTTTATAGTTAGTGTTTTGGGTGCCACTTCTTTGACAGTATCACCTGAGACCTCCCTTTGTGTCTCCATACATGGATGGATCTGCCCCTTGGCAGTAAACATCTGCCAACTTGATTTAAGCCATGGTCAGAATGAATTTCAGGGGAAGAAGAGCTGCCATCTCTGCAGGGAAAACTGGAATTTCCAGAGAATAAGGGGATTGTGGTTGGTTCCGAGGATTGCTCTGGGTTTCAGGTTCTGTTTCACCTCATTTTCAAGGAGGGACAACTACACAGTTAAACTGCAAGCCCTGTGAGATCTCGGGACGAACGCTAGCTTCACAAATGGCAATGCCAGGTTTACAGTAATTTTTCAAGCCTCCGCAGACTCTAACACCTACTGAGTTCACTAATGTGCTTTATAAGTGGAATCGTGAGACTGCTGTTGTTATAAATTGACATAATGAATTCTAGACTTATGGAAAGTTTGACCTTGTACTGATTTCAATCTAGAAAAAAAGGAAAGGCTCACTCCCATTCTCCTTTTGTTTAATACACAATTTGAGTTTATTATGGATGGGGGCCTTTTTCTCCATGATAATGATACCTGATGTACTGCATGAAAGATCTCATTTGTCTCAACACACATCATCCTGCCACTTCTCCGTTATGCAATTCTCCTCTCCGTCAGTGCGGGGCAGCCTGGTGGAAAGGGAAGGGTCCTGGGGAGCATGAAACCGAGGATTGATTATTAGCTTCAGCGCTATTTTAGTGCCTTTAGATGTCAGTTTTCTCATCTATAATAATGGAAATAAAATGTTTCAGTGATTATAATAACTACCATTTTTAGAGCACAGTGACTATGATCTGATATTCCGGGACTTGAATCCCTGAGTTTCAATCTCTGACATCCATTTATTAGTTTGTGACCTTGGATGAGTTACAAGCATGCACACGCATGTGCTGGCACGCACACACAAGTGCTCTGTTGGATAAGCATGGGACTGCTAACCGAAAGATTGGTAGTTCAAACTCCCCAGCCATTCTGTGGAGAACGATGTTTTCTGATTCCATCAAAATTTACAAAGCTGGGGCCTGAGGCCCGGTGGCGTAGTGGTTGAGTGTGGAACCGCCATGGGTTTGGCGGTTCAAATCCAACAGCAGCTCTCCAGGAGCAAGGCTGGATAGTTCCCATGACCACTAGAGGGCAGTGATGCTCCCCTCCCCCCAAAAAAAGATTTACAAAGCTTTGGAAACACTGCATAGTATGTCTATGAATAGATACCGATTCCATGGCAGGAGATTGGTAGTTCCCTTATTTATAAAATGAAGAAACACTACATTCAATGAGCTAATATTAATGATGCATTTAGATAGGAGTGCTTTTACTGAATTTGTTAACACAAAATGGTAGACTTTTATAGTCACTAGCTTTAGTTCTTATATGTACTATCATTTAATTATTATATCAATACTGTAAGTACCTCAGTAAACAAAATCAGAGAGGTCAATTTTGTTGTTTAATATCACACAGTCAACAAATGAAAAAAGAACTCAAACAAACAAAAAGGAAAATATTGCAAATCATCTGATATCATCCTTTTGCCTGCTCTTAAGCCCTTGATTAGATAAGTGATTGCCAAAGGTTTATAACCCCAGTGACCTGCAGGGCTGATGTGTCATATTTAATGTGAGCACATTATCCAGTTGCTATGGACTCTTGGCTTCCCCTAAAGGTACAGGGAAAGCAATTCTGTGTGTATACTTTCTGTCTGTCTACCTAAAAAATATGACTTGAGATATGTGATTTGAAATTCATGGACCTTTGCTAGATATAGTCCTTTATTTGATGAAGATCAGGACTATGCAAACACCTACAGACTTGATATCCAATCAGTACATGTAAAGATTCTTCACTGTTTCTAAGCACAGAAGTCATCTCATCAGGATCTTACAACTAAAGGTCCAGTTTCAGATTGATTACATGAATATTATTTGAGAAGGGGTAGAATTGTGCACATCACAAAGCTCTTTAGAATCTGTTCATTTTGAAACAATATAGATCTTCTTGCCTCCACATTTCCCTCAGGCAATTTATTCAAGGTTGGCTCTGCCCTTCCTCGTGATACTTCATAACCCCTGACGCTGTTCCTGAACACTAGCTTTCAAGGACTGTCTCAGAGCTTGGCATTGTGTTTTGTTCATGATGACCACAGATACAGGTCTTCCCCATGCATGCAGGAAATTGTAGCTGATCATGTACTTGATGAAACCCAATAGCAATATACTTGATGTACATATTAAATTCTCTGATTAGAATATTTAAACAAAAATATTGAATGGCACATTGAATTACTATGCATTTCACTAAACCTGTTAGGTCATAATATCTACCTTCATTTACATCTTTAAATACACTGCCTCCAGGAGGACTCCAGTAAAAGTGTAAGACCCAACTCTTTCCCTAAAGAACTAACCCCCCTGTGGCTGTCATGTGCTTATGTTAATCTCATAATTCAGATGTAGGGGTGGAGTCTAGCCTGTTAATCTGGAGATAGCCATTGAGTTGCTAATGAGGCCTCCCTGTAGGTATGGCTTTCTCCTGAGACTTCTGGGAAATCCCGTGATATTTCCCTGGTGGAGATGAGAAGCTATCTCCCCAGTTGTTGGGAGGTAGTCTGAGAGACAATGAATTACAGACAAGGCAAGATGGCAGTGTCTGAGGAGCTGCAGGAGCCAGAGGAGAAGCCACATGGTCTTACCCTGATGGAACCAGACCTCTGAACCTGGAGAAGCCACGTGGAGACCCCTGCCAGTACTGAGTTGCTTCTACCACCACTGGATGCTATTGATGGACCCTGAGCCCTGGAAACAAGGAGCCATGGGGAGATCCCGCCAGTGTCGGGACTCTGCACTCACTAGCCTGTGACTTTGTGAGTCAGAAGGAGATTTTATAGACTGATATCAGGCATATGGCCTAATATCAGACTTAAGACTTTGAACTGGACTGGACTGGGATGCTTTCTTAATGTCCTTTTCCTCTTGTATATAAACTTTTCCCTTATATCCATATGCATGTCTATGACTTTGTTTCTCTAGTATACCCAGTCTAACACACTCCCTATCCTGCCTGTCTGGGCTATCATCTATGACCAACCTGGAGCACACAATTTGACCATATCTATCCTAAGTGAGTGAGAAACACTGATTGATAAGCTAATTGACACCAATGAGCATCAATCTGGAAAATCTCCAGGGAAGGGATATGACCGCCCACCAGAAACTTCTTGGCATTTCTGAGGAGTCTGTGGAGGGGTTTGCATACTGCTGCTGGGTTCCAGGGTTAGAGAGTGTGTGGGTTGAGAAGGGGAATACATATTTCTATAGTCCACAAGACTGTAGTAGAAACACGTGTTTCTATAAGTGATAGGGAGCACTGGTCTCAAGGTCAGGCAGCAATGGTGGTTAGTCGTTCAGAGTTCTGAAACTACCCTAGTCTGGTGTGAGAGTTTCCAAAATGACTGCGGCTGCATCATTCTGACAATCCAATCTCACAGAAACTAAAGTAGGTCTGACCAGAGGAACAATATATTAGGCCGCTCTCTGGAACAAAAGCTGGATCCAGGCTGAATCCAGGATCCAGAAATAATCCATATTCATGAGTCCTAGAGTTCCTTTGGCATGTAGGGAATTCTGGGCATGAAAAAGAACAAGCTTTGACTTTTTCGCTCTTTCTTTCTGTCATGTGTGTGGCATAAAGTAGTTTATGCTTTAAAGCCTATCCTTCTGTTGTGACTCATGAAATCAGCCACATAAATGAAGAACTGTGACTGGGTGTAAAATTTTATATGTGAAACAGGCTCTGAAGGGCTTTCATTTCCTCACACTTGAGATGCAGAGTTAGACAGTGTCTTGAAGGGAATAATCGTATCTTGGGAAGTATAGATGATGATATACTCAATCACATGCACACAGTAGGAACACGTAGAAAGAGAAAAACGATTATATATTTTTTCACAACTTAGAGAACAGAGAGAGGGCTTGTGGGAAAAAAAAGGCACATGCAATGTTGCAGACGAGAGAACAGTGCCGACATGAACACGAGGCATGGCAAATAGCTGGAGCACAGAAAGCATCACAGAGTGGCTAACTGACTAAGTTCATGCTGGACTTAGGATTGGGAGGGGATGTATGTCAACTGTTTGCAAACTACAAATATGTCAACATATTATTTGCTAATTTTAAGATGTGAACTTTTAAGATGTGAATTTTCCCCTCATACATATTGCTAAGTCACTAAGGTATATTTTTCAGGAATTCCATGGTGTGCTAGATGGTATAGAACTGTCCTAAAAAAAAGAAAGATATGTCGTGATATTCTGTGGAATAAAATCTAGAGCACACAGATTGAGGTTAGGGTGACTGATAAAGGGGCAATGACAAAAAAGGGAACAGGTGGTGAGAAGCTATGCTCAAGCAGTGGCTACGAAGGTACAAGGAGTATATATTAAAGATGTGGGAGAGGGCATTAACATTACTTGGTGATATTTTGGATATAGACACAAAGGTTAGAGATAATGATGATTTTCTTTCATGCACTGTTTGAGGAGTTCAGTAGTCAATGATGACTATTTTCTTCCAGGTACTGTTTGATGAATTCTGATATGTTTTGGTTGAGAGAAGAAACCCAGCCTTATCATCAGTTACACTCTGAGTCCTGGCCATCCATTTGTTGGGTACTGCTTGAAATTGAGGGGTAACAGGTAAGAGTCTGAATTTCTGTATTTGACTCTTAAGAAATCTCAATTGAGACAGTCTCAGTTCGTGAGGACTGATGGGAACCAGAAATTTACAAGAAAGACCGGACCCTCTGCCTTCCATGTTCTATCTTGGTTTGATAGTTGGCCAGAGGAGAGTCCTTTGATCTGGCCAGTCAGTGGAATTGATGCTGTTCAGGTCAGCATTTCTGGCCATATAGCTGGGAAGGTCCTCTTCAAATCCTAAAAATATCCTGGTAATGACCTTTAAAAAAATCACTGAATACGCTCTAAAATCAGCCATCAATTGTAGCTATTTGTGGTGTGATGACAATAGAATGAGATCAAGATGGGGTCTGAGGGGTGGTGTCTAACTAGTTTCCTAGAGCCAGTATGAAGACTGCATTTTTTATGTCTTACTTCTTCCATTGTGACATCACCATCCTCGGAGGTTCACTTAGAGTTGAAGGAGTTCATATATGTGAAACATGCAAATAATGTCTAGCATAGAACTGACCTTATGTAAATATCATAGCATGGTGCTAGCTCCATTGGAGATCTGGCTTCCATCTAGTGGAAATGCAGACTTTCAGTGAGTCCTGTGGTTTGTCTTTCTTACCCTTTCCTCAGTAGTCCTACATCTGATTTCTCAGATTTAGCTGAGAAAAGAGGCTTTAGAGCATGGAGCAGCAGAGTTCGGAGTGGGATTGCTAGCTGCAAAATTGGCAGTTCATACCCACCAGCCACTTAGCAGGCTCCATAATAATTTATAGTTCAAGAAACCCTGAGCAACCATCCTAGTCTGTGTAAAGGGTCCTGGTGAGTTAGAATCAAACCAAGAGTAGATTTAGGATTCTGTGACTGAAGTGTGTGTTAGCCTCATTTGCTGAGAGAAACAAAAAAAGTGACACATATCTATGTATGTGGAGGAATTTTACATGAAGGAGTAACTTTGTATGAAGAAGGCATATCAACAACATCCCACTCAAGTCCATACGTTCATACTAGTCAAAGCCCTCTACAGACTCATCATAGCTGCCTGCTGCTGCTGCTGAAGCAGGATATGGGTAATCACGGAGTCTTGTGGATCCAATGTCAATGGAAACATGGCAGGGAACCAGTAGCACCCAGGGTGGCTCCCAAGCTCAGGGGCTCCACATGGGGCTGTCCTTGGATCAGACACAGTGTCCCAGAAAGCAGGGAGGCAAAGGGGCAGAGAAAGCATGCCAAGTTGTAGTTTTTCCATGATAATAAGGCTACACCACTACCACCACACCCCCAAAAAGAAGGTTAACTCCAATGAAGCATCACTGGACTGTGACCTGATTGACAGGTTGGACTGTGTTCCTATACTTTCATATAACTTCATATTGATATAGAAATCACTCAACGACTACAAGGTGACATTTGGATCGCTTTTTCTTGATCTTTGGGGTAGGCCGATGTGTTATTGGTACAGAATCAGAAGATTGCCATTCAAATGATGTTTGCCTTTTTAAAATATAATTATTTCCTTCAAGTGTTAAATTTATCTTAAATTTCTAATAGAAAGAGAATAATAAGTCAGTTATTGGCTGGCATGTAGTCCACAAGGTACCTGTAGGTTACGCAAGTACACTGCCTTTGGCCAGCTTCTCAAGCAGGTTCAGGATCTAATATTTTGAAACCATCAATGTTTTTTAGGGAAAAAAAAGGACCATCCTGGTGTCATAGCTACCTAGTGCTACGGCAACAAAGCATACAAGAGGGTGGATAAAAAAATGAAAAGGAAGAAGAAATATATTTCCTCACTGTTCATGAGTCTGGAAGTCTGAATATAAAGCTGTGCCTCTCAAGGGCAGTGCCCTGCAAGCTCTCAGCTTGGTAGCTGCCAGCCGTGCATGGCGGGGCAGGGTTTCTAGATGTGTCTGTCATCAGTGGTGTCTGTGCCCCCCCTGTGTGCATGAGTTATTCCATGTTTCTTTTCCCTTTTGATAGCACACCATTCATCACTCAGAAAGGATGTCTATGGACTATCTAGCTGTGGTCTGAAGTCATTAGACAAAAGAAAAAAATTTTTCAAATAAGGTTGAATTTACAGATACCAGGATAAGGAGTATTACACAACTTCTTTTTTTTTGCGGGGGGGGAGCTCAATGAATTCAATAGGTTTAGTGTTTTTCTGCAATGTTTCCTTTCGACATGTAAGCCAGGGTCGAACAGTAGATGCCAAATAATGCATACCTGGGAGGACTGTGCTAATTGGAGACATATTCAGTGTGCTGTTCAATAAGACAAATCAAAACAAAATAAAAAATCTGACGTGTCTCACGCTCCCCAAGGCGGACTTGGCTCCTATATAACAAATGAAACAAAAATCACTTTTGGAGGCTCTGTTGCCTCTGGCACAAAAGTGCAGGAGCAGCAGGGATGACTGGGCAGGGTGTGAGGACGCATCAGTGAGGGTGGAGAACTGGAGATAGGGTGCCAATCCAAGAGTGGCTACAGAGGATGCTGTGCGCACAGGGCTGTGCTGTGTGCGTTCGAGCATTCACATCACTGGTAAAGTGATGACACTGAGCATTGAATGAGACTGAGAAGACACAATAGAAACATTTTGCATAAAAGACATCAAACCATGCATGTGTCTCAGGAAAAAGAATGAAAATTCAGTGAGTGGCCAGACTTTTAAGAAGTGGTAACCTCCTAGAACAGCGGTTCTCAACCTGTGTGTTGCGACCCCTTTGGGGGTCAAACGATCCTTTCACGGGGGTTCCCCAAGTCATAGCAGTAACAAAATTGCAGTTAAGAAGTGGCAATGAAAATAATTTTATGATGAGGGGGGCTCACCATAACAGGAGGATAAAAGGGCAGCGGCGTGAGGAAGGTTGAGAACCATGCACTAGAAGAAGGGCAGTTGAAGGGGAACCTTGGAGTCTGTTCTTGGTAATGTTTTCAACCTTTATGTGCCGGTACTGAGCGGTCCCTGGTAGTGCATAGTTACATGGTCAGTTGACAGCCAGGCGGTGGATGGTGTGTACCCTCCAGTGGCTGTGTGGGAGAGCAGGCCAGGTTAACCGCTCCCAGGCAGACCTCAGTCACCGCCTAGAGAGCATTCGGGGATGTTTCCCTGGGCTGCATGGCACTCAACAACAACAGCCAAACTCAGCAAGAGAGAAAAGGTGTTCCCTCTCCTCTATGACCTGTTCCTCTACATCCATTTCAGGACACATAATTCTACTCACTGGCTGGCTGAAGTTTGAATTTTCCAATGTTCCCCAAGTGACCGCTGCACGCAGACAGCGTGGGATCTATACTGCTTAGCATATCATGGGCGCCAATTTTACATTGGCATTTACGTTTGAAATTTAAAAAAATATCTGTCAAACAACACACAGCGGTAAATAAATACCTAGCTTATTTTACTGGGCACAGACATGCTGCGGTTGTGGGTACTCAGGTTTGACCCATGGGGATCCAATGTACAACAGAGCGAAACTCTGCCTGGCCCTGCCCCATTCTTACAACTCCTGCTATGTGCCTTATCAATTCATTTCAGTGAGAGGTTTTCTCTTGTGTGCTGACCCTATTTTGCCAAGCATGATGTGCTTTGTCAGAGATTGGTTTCTTCTGACTTGTCTAAAGTGCAAGAGAGGGAGGACTCTCTCCATCTTCATCTCTAAGGAGGATTTTGGCTGGAACTTTTCCAAGAGATATTTTTGTTCATTCTTCTGACAGTTCATGGCATATTTAATATTCCTCGCCAATCCCATAATTCAAATGTGTCCATTTTCCTCTGTATCTCCCTTATTCAATGCTCAGTTTTCTGTTTGTTTTTTTTTTTTTTGTGGGGGCCATCATTGCCCTCTGGTGGAATCAATGCTCAGTTTTCACATGCATATGAGATCATTGAAATATTATGAGTTGGGACAGGTGAAGAACAGGACTCAAAGTGACATCTTTGCTATTTAACTCTTTTAAAAGGTCTTTTGCAGGAGATTTACCCAGTGCAGTAGGTAATTCAATGTCTTGACTGTTGCTTCCATGTGTATTCATGGTGGACTCAAACAAAATTAAATCCTTGACAATGGAAAGCCTTGCTTCGTTATCAGGATGTTGTTACTGGGTCCAGTTGTTTTCCTTACTTTAAGGTGTAATCTATATTGAAGGGTGTCTTTTATATTCATTAGTGAGTGCTTCAAGTTCTACCACCTTCAGCAAGTAAAATTGTATTATCTGCATATTGCAGGTTTTTAATGAGCCAGTCCTGATACTTCATTCTTCTTCACATTTGCTCAGTATAGAGATTAAGCTCCTAGGGTGAAAAGGCACAATTGCAATGCACACCTTTCCTGATTTAAAACCATTCAGTGCTCCCTTGTGTGGTTTGAACACTTGCCTCCACGGTTGTGTTCAGCTTCCACATGAGCACCACCAAGAGTTCAGAAATCCCACTTTTAGCAATGGTATCCAAAGTGTGCTATAATCCATGTACATCAGATACATCAGATAAAGCAGATACATTTTTCTCCACTGAACAAGGATAGAATTAGCTGTCAGTGAGGTTTCTATAAACTACACAAGCAAATATTTAGGCTAAACTTGATGATCTCACATTGCTCGTCTTTCAACAGCAATAACAATGACCTAAACTGGCTATACAAAAGAATGAGCTGAAAAGCTATTGGTTGTAGATTAATTGGTATTAAGCCATTTATTTGTAAGATTTCAGCATTGACTTGTGTTTTACTTATTAGAATTCAGGTTACTTGAAAACATGTAAAATATCCTTGCCTATGATAAGAAAAACAAGGTCTTATATTTTTAAGAAGATTGTGTATGCATGTGTGTGTTGAATGTGTGCAACATGGAACACAAAATTGTCTTAGCTTCTCCATAAACATGTCTTTTTTGATCAGAGGCTTCTATATTTTTAACATAGATCTTTTTGGGGGGGGAGGGGGCATCACTGCTCTCCCGCAGTGGGAGTAGGAGGCTCAGCCCCACTGCTGGAATTGAACCTCCGTCCCAGTGGGCCGCAGTCTCGCGCATAACCGGGGCTCAGCCCTTTAACATAGATCTTAAACCATGTCTCTATAATAATTTAAACATATTAAGCATCAATATTTGAATGCAAATAAAGAATTTCCATATGTGAAAAACTGCATAGCTAAATTCCTAATTTTTTCCCTTCTTTACTTCGCTTTGAACTCATTTGATCTAAACAGGTACTGGCAACAAGCATAGATTTGTAATGGTTGGGACCATTTAACATTTTGATTTTTGATCTCCTGGTGAACAAACTCATTGAAATGCGGACTTAGTAAAGGCAAATAAATATAAGTCATATAACTTGCAATCTACAGGTGAAGTGAGCTCATGAATTATTCTAGTGGAAATTAAGCTAAAAACACCCAGATACATTTCAAACCCAAAGAAGTGCCTGATAAAAAGCAGCAAGCAGACTATACAAGCAAAAAAGGACCCGCTAGAAGAAAAGGCTGTCACTTGGGGCTGGACACACATCTAGGATTTCATTAGTCTTTGTTGCGTTCCTGGTCCTCCCCGCAGAAGCTGACTCACGCTGTCTGGTAAGACAGAGTGGCATTATTCCTGTAGGTGTGCCACGCGGTGATTCTTCGCTCCAGTAGAAAGCCCTATCTTTCTCCTGAAGGCTGACTGTAAGTCTATGAATATCATGAACTGTGTTTTCCCCATTTCAGATTTTCTTGGAATACATTTTATTTTTTGATCGACAAGCTTTTAAAAAATCATTTTTATTGGAGACTCGTACAGCTTTTATCACAATCCATGCATGCATCCACAGTGTCAAGCACGTTTGTACATGTGTTGCCATCATCATTTCCAAAACGTTTTCTTTCTACTTGAGCCCTTGGTATCAGCTCATTTTCCCTTCTTCCCCCACTTTCCCTCCCTTATGAGCCATCTATAATTTCTGTTTAAAAAATCATGTCTTACACTACCAATGTCTCCCTTCACCCACTTTTCTGTCGTCTGTCACCTTAGAAGGGGGTTATATGCACATCATTGTGATCAGTTCAACCTTTCTCCTCCCACCTTCCCCTCCTCCCCCTGGTATTGTTACTCTCATTATTGGATCTGAGGGGTTTATCTGTCCTGGATTCCCTGTATTTTCCTGTTCTAACCTGTACCAGTGTACATCCTCTTGTCTAGTCCAATTTGTAAGGTAGAATTGGGGAAATCATAGTAGGGGAAGTATAATAAAACTAGAGGAAAGTTGTCACATTTTTCATTGGTGCTATACTGGGCTTGTCTGGCATGTGTCTTCCTTGTGACCCTCTGTAAAGGGATGTGCAATTGTCGAGAGATGGGTTTAGGGTCTTCACTGCTCACCCCCCATCATTCACATTGATATGATATTTTTGTTCTGGGTCTTTGATGCCTGATATCACATAGATACATCATGATAACACAGGCTGGGGTGTTTATCTTCAAGCCTTTAAACCCTAGATGTTATATCTTTTGATAGCTGGGTACCCTCAGCATCCTTCACCACATTTTGCATATGCACCCATTTTTTTCTTTAGCAATCATGTTAGGAAGGCATACATCACAGAGTGCTAGGTTATTAGAATAAACTGTTCTTGAGTTGAGGGAGTCCTTGAGTAGAGGTCCAATGCTGATTTACTACCTTAACACTTAACATACAAATACATATACACTGATATCTATCTCCCTATTATCATATAAACTATATTTACATATGTATATCTGTATTTCAAACTCTGTACATATCTTAAAACATTGTTACCACCAAACACTACACCTTGGTGCAAAGGAATCTTCTCTTGATCATGCCTGCATAGCTCATTATTATTTCTTGGTATATTGGCATTTTCATATAATTCAGAAAAATTCTTCAATAGTATAAGTATCTTTTAAGAAAAGTGATAGCAGGTGGGGTGGAAAGACTACAGCTTCGCAGTCAGGCAGGTCTGGGGTCCACTTCCAGGTTTCTTTATAGCCTTAAAAGGAAGCTCTCGATCCTGGAGGTGATTCCAATTCATAACCACCCTTACCATGTCTCTCATACTATACCTCTCCAGGGAGGCTAGCAGGCTCATCTTTCTGCAGTCGAGTGGCTGGTGGGTGTGAAATGCCGCCCCTGCTGGTAGTGGTTAATACTTCCCTAATAGGACCACCAGACTTCCTTAACGAATAATGAATAATGAATAATTTGTATACAATAGCTATGCACTGGAGGTGTGATAAGGAAAACAGTGGCATATTTTGAAAAATTTTGATGTGATGAAAGTTCCTCCATGTAACATGCTTAACATAAATAGCAAATAGCAGTACAAGGTTATTAAATGGTAATACAAAAAAAGACCAACTGGTACATTTAAAGTAGTGTATACTATACATGGGTGGAAGATGTCATTAGAAATTTGTCTACAAAAAAAAGGAAAGTTGTCTACATCTCAACGTTTTAGCAGTTCTTTTTCTAATTGTAGTTATTTGGGTCTTTGCCTCACTACCGACGTTAAGAGCCTCCTGCAGGCAAAGCTTGTGTCTTCCTCATCTTGGTCTTCATCTCGTTGTGATTTCCGGCATGTCCTCATCCATGCCTGTCCCCAAAAATGTACCTTGGTGGGAAACATGTTCCATGATCTTATGAGTTGGAGAAATGCTGCACTTTTAGTATTGGAGCCTCATACAATCCCCATCATGATCAATATATATGCTGATTGTATGTACATTTGCATACCTGTTGTCATCATCATCCCCAAAATATCCTCCCTCCACTTAGGCTCCCAGTATCAGCTCCTCATATTTTCCCTCTTTCCCACACTCCCCGTAAAAAAAATGTGTTGGTTGAATGTATCCCACCTTGAAAAGGGAGAGTTCCTGTGGTGACACAAAAAGCAATTTAGGGACCCCATCACACTGGGGCAAAACTAAGGGCATGCAATAGAGCAGCAAGGGGAGCAAAGTGATGAAATCCCTGGGGAATACCCAAAATAGACTTTGGGGACAGAGTGTGGCACCCCATGAGACTCGACTGAAAAACACCCATAAAGATCACCAAACAGACTTTGAACTATTTATAGGCATCTCCATTTTTGTCAGTGGTTTTCTTTCTGTTGTTATTTTGTTTTGGATTTTGTTTGTTATTCTTATTGCTTTGTTGGTTTTGACTTCCTTTGTTGTTTTGTTTGGCTTTGCCTGGTTGTTACACATATTAATATCTCTGCATGTCCATCTAGAGAAGATAGGTGGGATAAAGAATCTGGAGTTGAAAAGAATGGGACCTGTGTTTCCAGGGGGATAGAGGAGAAGGGGAGATAAGAAAAAGGAAGGGGGCGGGGGAGAGGAACCAACCCAGGGACAAGAGAGCAACAAGTGAACTAAGATCAATGGAGAGAAGGGTGTGGTATGCCTAGTAAGGCTTAATCAAGAGCAATGTAGCAGTAAGGAATTATTATACCAAAATGAAGGTTGATCATGATGGTTGGACAAGAGGAAAGTAAAAAGAAGTTGATGAAATAACCAGAAGGCAAAGGACATTTATTGAGGTCTAAATACAGTCATGTACATATGTAAATATACTTATATATAACGAGAGGGGAATAGATCTATGTACTTATTTCTATTTTAAGCGTTAAGATTGCAGGTGGACATTGGGTCTCAACTCAAGTGCTTTCTAAACACAAAAATATTTTTGTTCTAATAATCTGGCATTCTGACGCTCACCTTCCCAACAGAAATGCTGAAGACAAAATGGGTGCATAAGCAAATATGGTGAAGAAAGCTGATGGTGGCTAGCTATCCAAAGATGTAGGATCTGGGGTCTTAAAGTCTTGAAGATAAACAAGTGGCCATTTGACTGAGAAGGAACAAAGCCCACATGGAAGAAGAACACCAGCCTGTGTGATCTTGAGGCACCAAAGGGATTGGATATCAGTCATCGAAAACCCAAAACAGAATCATACCCCATGTGAATGGGGGTATGTGTGCAAAATGGAGACCCAAAACCTATTTGGAGACAATTGGACATCCCCTCACAGAGGGTCACAAGGAAGAGGTGAGCCAGTCAGGGTGCAGTATAGCACCTTTCCTATAGTTCGTTAATGTTTCCTTTCCTCCACTATCATGACCTCAATTCTACCTTACAAATCAGATTAGGCCAGAATGTACACACTGCTACAGATAAAAGCCTGCAACACAGGGACTCCAGAATGGCTAAATCTCTCAGCGCCAACAATAAAAATAAAGATACCAGGAGGACAAGGGAAAGGTGAGAGGAGAAAGGGGGAATCAATCACAAGAAGCAACATATAGCCTTCTCCCATGAGGATGAACAATGATAAAGTGGGTGAAGGGCAGCAGAGGGTGATGTAGTAGATGGAAACAATACTCTAAACCTTATCAAAGGTTCATGAGGGAGGGCAGGCAGGGGAGGGAGGGAATAAAATGAAGAGCTGATATCAAGGGATCAAGTAGAAAGAAAATGCTTTGAAAATGGTGATGGCAGCATATGTGCAAATGTGCTTGGCACAGTGGATAAGTAAAATGTAGTTCAGAAGCAACAAAGTCCACATGGAAAAGGCACACCAGACGATGTGACCATGAGGTATCAAAGGTAGAAGATATCAAAAAACATAGAATCATACTATTGTGTGCCCACGGTCCCGACACAATCTCTGAAAAGTGTGCATGTGCAGTGATGGTGAAGAAAGCTAACTGTGCCCAGCTATCAAAAGATATAGCATCTGGGGTCTTAAAGGCTTGAAGATAAACAAGTGGCCATCTAACTCAGAAGCAACAAAGCCTATGTGGAAGAAGCACACCACCAGTCTGTGTGACCATGAGGTGTCAAAACTATCAGGTAGCAGACATTGAGGAACTGAAAATTTTATTAGTATAAATGAGGAGGAGTGCAGAATGGGGACTCAAAGTCCATCTGTAGGTAACGGATGACTTCTCCTTACAGAGGAGTCACAGGGAGAAGACAAACTAGTTACGGTACAGTATAGCAATGATGAAAAAAATTTCCTCTGGTTCTTCAATATTTGCTCCTTCCTACTATAACATGATCCCAATTCTATCTTACAAACCTGGCTAGACCAGAGGATGTACACTGGCACAGATAGGAGCCTGAAACATAGGGAGAGATGATCCCTTCAGGGCCAGTGTCGAGAGTGGCAATACTACGAGGTTGGAGGGAGGTGGGGTAGAAAGGGGGAACCAATGATAAGGATCTACATATAACCTTCTCTCTGGGGTATGGACAACAGGGAAGTAGGTGAAGGGAGACAAAGGACAGTGTAAGATATAGGAAAGTAATAATAATTTATAATTTATCAAGGGTTTTTGAAGGGGAGGTGTTGCAGGGAAGGGGGGTAAATATGAGGAGCCGATGACAAGGGTTTAGATAGAAAGCAAATGTTATGAGAATGATGAGGACAGCAGATGTTTAGTTGTGCATGGCAAACAATGGGCTTATGTATGGATTGTTATGTATGGATGAAAGTTGTATTAGCCACCAATAAAAGGATTAAAAAAACATAGACTATTATTTTAATATATTGAATAGGATCTGTTCTGATGCCTCTTCTTATGGAAATGGCATCCAATAAAAGCATTTCCATAATCGAGCACTTCAGGAAACAGGAACTTAGCAGGCTAGCCATTAAAACTATGCTGTTGCTAAGTACTGCCGGTGATAGAAATCTTTACCAAAAATATTGGTGCTATGAATTGGTCAATTAATTCTGTCTACATAATTCCTACTTGTGGTCCTTACACAATTTCATGTTAACTTGATAAATAAGAATGAAGGGTGGGGTCCAGTCTGTCAATCTAGTCACAGGCTGGTGGTGATCACTCTTTGTTGGCATGGCCTTTTCATGAGGATTCTGGGACAACTTCTCTTCCTTCTGGAAGGCAGGACACACACTCGCTTTCTGCTTCACATTCACATCTGTGTTGACCAGCCACATGGAGTCAAGGTAATAGAAGAACTCTGGAGTTTTGTCTACTGCCAGTGGATTCACAGGACCTTCCACTGGCCTGTGATCTTCTTGCACTCAGCATCATTTCATGTGCTGCATAAGTCTGAAGAGGAATTCATAGGCTAACAGCAGACTTAAGGGTTAGTGTCGAACTTATGGACTTGATCTGGACTGGGCTGGGAGATTTTATTGATGCATAATTACTTCTTGATATAAAGGTTTCTCTTATACTTATCTGAATGTCCTTGAATTTGTTTCTCTAGTCAAGCTGGACTAACACACTACTCAAAGCAAGTTTATGTAAAACGGAATCAAATGTTCCTGCTCCTGTGACATTTTCATAATCATTGATCTGTGTGAACTCATGGTGTCTGCCACCTTGCTAATACAGATCAGTGAGAGTTTTCCTGACCCCTCCTTATAAATAGGTCAAAATTTCTTATATGTTAGAACTCACTTTGTCAATGGATTCATCAAGTCCTCTTCATTTTTAGCAAGCAAAGTCATAGCATCTGGTCAGTAGTCATTACTATAACACAGGTTATTAAATCTTCCACCAATTCTAATGTCAAGTTGCCAGACAATTTTCTCCAAAAATAGACTGAACAGATATGTTTATAAAATAAAACTTTAAGACATAGGAAGGAACTTCAAAAAACTTCTAGAAAAATAAAACATATATGAAAGATTCCACATCCTCTTTGAAGCCCCTCTTACCTTTTCTGATTTTGACCAATACATTAACCTTTTGTTCTGTTTGAAAGATTGGTTCTTGGCTTATCTGTGGTTTCTCCATGAACATGTGAGCTATTCTGGGATTTCCGTTGTGCTGTCATAATTATTGTACTCCACACAGCACAGTATTATGTAGTTAATAAAAGTCTGGCAAACATCTTTCTGGTATTTTCTATTCTAACCAGATTCATCTGATATCAGCAACACTACCCCTCCTTTCACATTCTTTTCAGAACCTGTCTTGAGTGTCTGGCAATTTCCTGTTGATGTATAGCTAAAGGTATTTTAAAATTACCTTCAGGGGAAAAGTTGATTGTTGTGGTATTAGTGATATTATTCAGTACTATTTTCATTCTGTTGAAGCACCTTTCTTTGGAATGTGGATATCTGTGGCTCTATTCCAGTTGGCTGGCCAAGTATTGTCTTACAAATTTCCTGGCATAGATGAATGAAAACTTTTAGTTTTGTATTCCTTCATTGAAGATCTCAGCTGGTGTTTTGTTAATTCCCCCAATAATAATTGCTTATTCTTCAGGAATGCCTACAGGGCAGCTTAGACTTTTTCTTCAGTATCATCAGTTCTTGAACATATGTGATCTCCTGAATTGGGTGAATGTTGACCAGTTCTTTTTGGTATAGTACGTCTGTGTATTGCTTCCATCTCCCCTCAAGCTACTTACAGCCCTACATTAAAGGCATGCATTTTTCTTCATTTCTTTTAGATTTAGAAGTTCTGGTGATATTTCTTCCCCTTTTGTTTTCTAATTGTGGGCATTTACACATTTCATTATGTCTTTTTGATTAGCCCTTTGAAATAGGCTTAACTTCATTCACTTTAACTATTCTGTATTCAGCCATAAGTTTTAGAGTCTCGTATGACACCCATCTTATTTTTTTCTTTCTTTCCTGTCTCTTGTCTTTTTACTAATCCCACTTTCTTTTTGGGGGGACATCACTGCTCTCTGATAGGAGTGGGAGGCACAGCCTTGCTACTGGAGAGCTGCTGCTGGATTTGAACCGCCAAGCCAGTGGGCCGCAGTCCCGCATTCAACCACTGCACTACCGAGGCTCAGCCAATCCCCACTTTCTTTGTGTGGGGTTTCTTTGCTGTTATCCTACCTCTCGCTCTTTTAGACTTCAGTCACTAGTAGTCAATGATCCTAATCTATCTTGAGATGAACCCTAAACCAAGACAATATACTTGAAGTTGAACTTTGGCTCTCAAGGAAGTTGTTTTCTTTCCTTCAACTTGCTTATAGCAATTGATAGTGTCCTGACCCTCAGCCTTGTTCTGACTAAAAGAATGATACTACTGAGCTTCTCCCTTGTTTCCTTCCACAGATGTCTTCAAGTTTACAGTTGTGGATTTCATCTGGGAAGGTCAGTTGAAATTCAGTGGTATTGACTGTTTTCAATCCAATTATTATTCGGTCTCTGATGGCAGAAATAACAAAATGTGGACTATCATCATGTCTGTTGCCAAAAAAGAAAATTTCAAGCCCTATGCTGAAGTACAAAGCTATTAGTAACAGATGATAATATCTACATGTCTACCAAAAAGACCAGTTAATGCTGTTCTTATTCAAATTTATGCACTTTTATGCCAAATAGAAAAAATTAAATATTTTTTTTATCAACTTCTTCAGTTCAAAATTGGTGAAATATGGAAGTAAATGAATAACTAATTACTGATAATCGAACATGAGATTTTGAAACAAAGGAGGATATGCAATTTGAAAATATACCCTTGGCAGCGAAATCAATGCTGGAGTTTGCATGATGGAATTTTGCGAGACCAAAGATTTTTTCATGGGAAGTATCTTTTGTTCAATCACATAAATAACTACTAAAAGTATGACACATATCTTTTTCTTGTAGTTTATAGAGATTATTATTCGATTATGCTTCATGACTGAAGAATAATACTGCCTCAGGATCTATGGAGAAATATAAATTTAGTCAGTCTCAGGAATACATGATAAGATATCCAGTGCCTATTTTCCTTCCTTAAAATAGTTCTAAGTTGCAGCTAATTGGAACATTTTGAGCATCTTATTCTGCTTTCAATGTGAATTTCTCACCTTTTCTCCTTTCCTTGTCCATTTCCCCCCATCATCTGGACCCCATCTTTGGCATGCTTCTAATCTGAAGGCAAAGAAGCAATCTGATACATGATTTTTTTTTAATCTGGCTCTCTGGTGGCTCTGACAAGTAAGCCCTGAGCTGCTAACCCCAAGGCTGCCAGTTTGAAACTACTAGGGACTCCATGGGAGAGGGTTGAAGATTCCTGATCCCATGAAAGATTTACAACTTTGGAAACACTATATAGGGTCACTATGAGTCATAATTGAATAGCTGGCAGTGGGATTGGATTGGATTTGGTTTAGGTTGCATCTGTAATTTTTTAAGTTAGTTTTGTTTATGCTGAGTTAATGTATATGAGAATTTGAATATGGCTTCATATCAGTTATTGGCAATTTGTACCAACCCATGAACTTAGAATAATTCTAAAAGTAATTTCCTCATGACTTTTGAATTTCATAAAAAATTTCATAGATTTTGTGATACTGATTTTCCGCTTTCTCACATAGGCATTCATGGGCTCATCCAGTCAATAAGGAGTTAATTAGCATAAACCAAGGGCCATGTCCTGGAATCAATGTTGGTTTCAGAGAGAGAATCTCATGTAACCCTCTTTCTTCTTCACGCATCTTAAACCAGTTGAAATGAGGAGCTGTGTCTCAGCAAATCACCTTTGTGGTTGGTGAGCCTGGATTCAAAAGCAGAACTCATTTCTGCCTTAATCTCTTTTCAGTTGAACCTAGCCTTTGACACAGAGCACCTTGGCATGGCAGGCCTCTTTCCTGTGTACAAATGACTCATCTTGGTGTGATTTTAGGCTGAAAGTAATGATTAAACTACATGCCAATTCTGACATATAGAGACTCCACATCTTTTTGAGACAAGTGTGATTTTCCATAGAGTTTTTTTAATAGCTCAGGTCCAAGTCTTAAGCATGAACTTCCCTTGAGTTCTCTAAAAGCAGCAGAAGAGAAGAGGTCTAGATCCTAAAGATAGACACCATGGATGATTATGAAACCCTGAGTATCCTTCTCATCATTGGCATAATTGCCTCTCTCATTTCTATAATGATTATGACCTTCTGTTCGTTTTACTTTTCCCCCTTCTATGTGGTTCTGTGGGTTAAGTGTTGAGTAACTAAGCACGAGTTTGTTGGTTTAAACTCACCACCAAACAAGGAGAAAGATGAGGTTGCCTGTTTCCATAAAAATGTAACATCTTGGAAACCCTAGATCTAGCTTCTGTGTTGGGACCAATTCTGTGACAGTGGTTTCCCTTCTGGGGCTTAGACACCACCTGGTGCAGATGCTCAAGGACCTTGGCTTCTAAGTAAACGACTGGTGAGTTGAATTCACCCAGAAGTGCCTCCGAAGAAAGATCTTGCAGTTTACTCCCAATAAATCATTCATGGAAAACAGGTCACCATGGGTCAAAACTTACATGATAGAAATGGGTTTGAAAAATTTTCCTTGGAAGTCACTTACATACTCTGTTGTCTATCTAGCAATCAACCCTTGGTTAGCACCCCCTCTAGTGGCAGCGCGACCGATCCCCCACAGGAACCCTAGGTTGGCGAAATACCTGTGTAGAGAATAAGAAGCCCCAGTGCAGAGTGGTTTATGTTGGGCTGTTTCTGCAGCTCAAAATCACTACCCACTCTGTAGAAGCCAGACAGAGTTTTCTACTCCCATGAAGAGTTACAGTCCCAGTCACCCACAGAGGCAGTATTACTCTGCTCTAGAGTCACCATGAGTTGGCGTTGCTGGACGACAGTGAGTTTTGGTTTCATGGAGTCTGGAAGGAGGACGAGACACCTGTGATTGAGACAGGGCTCAGCACCCCTTCTTGGTTTTCTGCTTGATTGGAACAGCAAGAGCGGTGACCGCTTTTACCTCTTGGAAGCGGCTGTGCCTACAGGGTGTAATTGCAGCCCAAGGAGGATGACTTTGTCAACTGGCCACTTTCTCAAGTGAGTTTGATTTAATTTCACCAGCTCTCAGTGACTGAGATTACTTCCGGCAGTGAAGGCACCCATCCTTAAGCGGAGTGGGCGTGGGAGTGGGTCAAATCATGGTGACAATGCTTTGAAATGAATGGGGAACAACTGAATTAAACCATTTATTCACCTCACTCTCTAAGTTAAAATGAAGTTTTTAATGGAGATGAAAAGGGTCAAAATATGATCTTGCAAGAGGAGAGACAGCCTGGTTTGCTTTTGTCAGCAGAGTTTGGCACAGTTCCTGTGGTGGGTAGACATCTCACGAATGCTGAATCAATGGGCAGAGGGAACCACAGGCCATGGAGACACCTCCTTCCTCCTCTTGGACTTTTGTTTGCATGTACCAAAGTTGCACATTTTTAAAATAAATCTGGCCACACATTCCTGTGTGTTTCCTTTACGTGTTTCTGTACTGACAAAGTCATCCATCCAAAGACTTGATCGCTAGATATCACCTGTGGAGGTTTTTCTACCATTCTCTGATACCTGATCATTTATTTCAACTGAAGTTAATTTTAGCACCAGGCAACAGCAACTGGTGTTCTTGAGCAGGGGAAGTTAATATACTGTCTTTACTTTGGTCACATATGTTGTCAGGAAGCCCATAGGTTTTATGTCATGAGAGTAGAGTTCTGTGGAGATAAACTGTTGTGTAAGCATTCTTTTTTTTAATAAGGTGTGACAGTAGCCATCTGTGATTTAAGCTGGTCCAGTAGCAATCTCTCCTGTTCACAGCAGCTTTATTCCCAGGTGAGGCACCCTCTCTTCACAGCAGGTGGTTTTAGAAGAGCTGACATCCCTCTGACTCTAGAGATGATGAGTGCTGAGGGTTACAGTTAGTGACCTTTTGATGCCATTGAACCAAAGGGGTCCCTTTCCTCTGGGGTGGATAGACAAGTCAGGAGTAGAATTGGAACGGACCCCATGTCGGGGAGCCTATAAGATGATAATTTGCATTACCTGCCCATTTCCGGAGGACTGATTTGTGAGGCATTGCCTGAGTGAACGTCTGGATTCAGCTACTTTATCAACCTGCTTGTGGAGATTTTCTGTTTAAGAGCCCATGACTTGCTGTTCCTTTTCTGCATATCCATCACAATTGATGCTGGAATGAGAGCAACACTGGCACCCATGTTCACAAGACCATTTGTCATTCATACTATTTTACTTGGTGGTTATCTCAGAGGAGAAGTGGAAACTATTTTATTTCATAAGTCCTCTCAATGATCAGCAGACAAGACATTCAATGGGAGGGAGGTCCTTGGGCTAGCTGGAGGCATTTAAAAAAATCATTTTATTGGGGGCTCATACAACTCTTTGCACAATCCATTCACACATTCATTGTATGCGAAGCACATTTGTACCTTTGATGCCATCATGATTCTCAAAACATTTCCTTTCCACTTAGGCTGCTGCTCCTCCTTTTCCAAACCCTTTCTGCTCCCTCTCCCTCATGGACCCTTGAAAATTTATAAGCTACTATAATTATGTCTTGTCAGATTCTGTCTGATGTCTCTCTTTGCCCACTTCCCTGTTGTCTGTACCCCAGGGAGGAGGTTATATGTGGATCCTTATAATTGGTTTCCCCCTTTCTACTCCACCCTCCCTCTATCCTCCTGGTATCACTACTTTTCCCACTGGTCCTAAAGGGACCATCTGTCCTGGATACTCCAGGTTTCTGGTTCCTATCTTTACCCGTGTACACGTTCCGGTCCAACTGGATTTGTAAGGCAGAATTCAGATCATGATTGTGGGAGGGAGGAAGCATTGTAGAAAGATGCATATTTCTTGGCTGCTACACTGTGCCCTGACTGGCTTGTCTCCTCCCCATGACCCTTCTGTAGGTGGATGTCACTTCCCCTGCATTATAAAACTGAACATGACCCAAAGAGAATCCTCAAATTTCCTCTAACATTGATTCATTCATTAAGCTTCCTCAATCTGCATAAATGAATATTGCACTCAGTTCACTCTGAGAGTCATTCTTTAATTTTCTTTTTTTCTCCTCCTTTGCATCTGATCCTCAGCCAACCCTGGCCAATTGGATCCTGCAGTGTGTGGTGTCTCCGAGTCCTTTATCAAGCCCTCCTCATTGCTTCCGTGCTCTCTGTAACAGCCTCCTGTGTTCTTCCTGTGGCTCCACAGTGTTCTACATGAACAACAGGAGGGATGAGCTATCAGCACACAGCAGACCACAGGTCCTTCCCTGCCCAGAGACCCCAAGTAGCTTCCCATTGCCATAGAGGAACCTTCAAATGCATCACCACACAGGATGTGTCACCTGACTCTCTCCCAATCTATCTGACACTGGTTCCTCCCCTGCTCATGATTCCCATTATGGTCTTTTCAGGAGAATTCCAAAGTTGCTATGATACATGAAACCTGAACATTTCAAGGAATGCCTATTCCTGTTTACCATGGCCTATTTTCCCATTTAGTGACTAGAGGTTTCATTTTAAAAAATGATGATGACTTTTATAGCTTTTCATTTCCCTTAAATATGCCACCTATTCTATCTTATTCCTACTAACCCCACTGATAGACCTGGGTATGTTTTTATCACCAGTATTCATGGGAGAAAAATGAAGGGATTGCAAGTTTCTAATTACCTGAGGCGATAATGATCAATATACTCCCAGTGCTCAGAATGGACTTGAAGTCTCTTGTGTCTTTCTTCATTGATTTCCCTTCTGTTTTCTTCCTTGTGACTATAGCTAGAGTGACTCTATCCCTATAAACGCTTATCAGAATGGAAAATGTCAAAACATTGATGAAGACGTCTCTTTCAAGAGTTTCATAAACCAACTCTCTTATGGGATCATGACAGCATGTCTGCGTGGACAGTGTAGGCAGAAAGTAGCCAGCCTTCTACACTGGGGACAAACACAGAAGGACAAACATGACATGAAAAGGACGGACTTACTCCAACAGATTCAGTCTGGTGAGGTGTGTGAAAAGTCAGTCAAAGCCAAGCACAGTACTTCTTAAAATGAAGGGAAAAAAAATTTCAAAGTAGGCTTTTTAAAGATGCACACACATGGGAGATGGATGGATTCCACTAGCTGTATGTCTTCATACATTTCTATGCACTTAAAGACATATCGCATCAAGGCTCAACGCTCATTTCAGAAGAGCAATAAGAACAGGCAGGGGAAGGAGGTGAGCTGCTCCGGTGGGGGGTGTGGGATGGAGGTGGGGAACCAGGGCAGTCGCCATGCAGCTGCTCGGTGTTTTGCCTGCGAATGCTTTTTCACCTCTCTCTAAAGAGTGCGAGGACCTGGGTTGGTTAGTTTCCATTTTAAAACAGGGAATATAAAAACCCACCAGTCCAAGTGCGTACAGTGAGCAAATCGTCTGTAGCTGGCTGACCACTTAGGAAGCAAACGGTTCACTGCAGCAGTTGATGAAATGCTGCCATCAATTTCTCGTGTACAAATGTTTTCTTTTTTCTTCATTATTGGAAGCCCTGTAACAAACAAAGGCATTTTGATGTCATGTATATCAATTTTATGGTGGCCACAGTCTTAATCTCTTGAATCGGGGACATAAGAGTAATGGGGCTCATAAAAGATATATTGGCAGGTTATCCACTCTAACTGGGTTCTGGAGAGTTCTGTGGTTATGAGGGCAGAGAGCCCTTTCCCACCCTCCTTAATGCTGAGAAGGGCAGAAAGGCCAGGCTGAAGTAGCTGCCTGAGCAGAGGCCAAGCACAGAAACAGACGAGCAGAGAGATTCTGCTGGGCAGACAGGACCCTAAAAGGAGCATGTCAGGAAAATATCAAGAGCAACAGAATAGATTGTAAGTCATTTGTCTATAACGGCTCTGATTGGTTCCCCTCAGTTCTTGCTTTGTCCGTTCTTTCTTGAGGACACAGGAAGATTGGGTTGGAATCTTCTGATTGCTGGGGCGTCATGCAAACTACTGACCAGGGTTAGGGAGACCCAGTTGGTGCATGCTGCGCATCCGTAAGGACTGAGATGCCCCTATTTTTAGTAATCTCTATTTTTCCACAGTCTGATTTCCAAACAATGTCTTTCAAGGATCAGATGAGACAAGGTAAAACCCTTGTGCCTATCTCACCACTAGGGAGTTAATAAGGAATCTGAATTTAAGTCCTAGGGTAGTGGGAGGTTTATTAGGGACGTTAGCTAACCACAAGACAGGGCCCATAAGCAGTAAGGATATAGTCATTGGGCTGCTAAACCACAAGATGAGTGGTTCAAAAACACCCGCTGCTCCCTAGCAGAAAGATCAGGCTTCTGCTCCTGTAAAGACCTATCATCTCAGCCACATTTTAGAGCGCTTTTACCACGTCCTATGGGGCGCTGTGAGTTGGATTCGACTTGGTGGTAATGCACGATTATCTTCCAGGTGACCTTGGGGAGGCCGCTTAAACTCTCTGAACTGCAGCTTCATAATCTGTAATATTTCTATCCCAGAGGTTTGCTAAACATTGTTCAGCATGAGCGGAGTTCCTAATGTGTATTCGACTTTATCTTGTAGGTACTACGAGCCACTACGAGCATACAGCCTCCTGAGAAACACGACTCATTAATTCCCTGAGATGAATGAGTGTGAGATTGCATCAGGACACACACTAAATATCTATGGAGGTTGTACACGCTACAATTTTAGGCGGAAGCTGTTCCTATTGTAGCGAAGCTGTGCAATATATAACCTGCATAGCAGTGCTCGTGCACACATGACTCAGAAGCCACCTTTGTCTCACCAGTCTTAAGACCTGCAGCCACAAGACAGAGGTCAACTGTACCTCCCTGCTTCATCCTACTTTGCCCTGGTCTGATATTAAACATTCTGCTCACAGCACTCAGCTGTCCTACTGTGTTCACTAATTCATTGCACTGACCATATGGGACTTACAGAAAAATGTTTAATCATAAGATTTATTAGGGCAGCTAATGTTTGCTACAAATCAGGATCTGTGACAGTTAAGATGTGGTCCTCAGTCCCCATCAGCACCTTGTATTTCATCCGTGGTCAAGCCTCTCTACACCTTGCCCTCTCAGTCTCTCAGCCTGTGATCTTTGGCTTCTGCCTCTGTCATCCAAAACTCCTGCCTGCCACTCCCCCTCATGTCAGCTGGATGCAGCTCCTCTATTATGACTCTGAATGGGGCGTTGGCCTTGTCCCACGATGATCTCCTTGTTGCAGCCTCAGGTGCCTCTGCTCATGGCATCTGCTTGGTAGAGATTTCCAATGCACTCAACTGGTTTCACTTCTTCCTTTATGTTCCCCTCAATTCTCTCTCCTTCCAAGATGGCTCTTCTCTATGAAGGAATGGTTTTGATGGAAGCCTGATTTTTGTCTGTCAGCAATAGAGAGGACTAAGCTCAGGGGAAAAAAAAGGCATGTGTGTGACTTGGTTCATACCTTCTAGTAGTCTCTAGTAGAGACTCAGAATTTATCCCAGAGTTTAACCCTTCTATTAGCATTTAACAGAGAACTCCCTCCAAAATGAGATCTTCACCGTAGACAAAAAGCCATGCAGTTGTTGGGTGTCATGGATACTGTGCTCTCCCTCCCCTGACAACATGCCCAAGGTTGTAAGATGAAATCTTAGACTCTTCTGTGACAGATTGGTTTGTCCTTTTAGTAGGTCATGCTATTGTCCATATTCTGCACCACATGCATTGATTCAGATGCATTGATTCTTCTCCTATCTTCCTTATTCAATATCTGATATTGCTATGCATGTGAAACAATAAAAAATGCCATGGCTTAGGTCAGAAGCACCTTTGTCCTCAAAATAACCCCCTTGCGGGTCTGTACTCGACAGCGGTCTTGGGCAGCAGATTTACCTAGTGCAGCTCCTTGTTTGATCTCTGGACCACTGCTTCCAGGAGCACTGATTGTGGATCCAAACAGGACAAAATTCTTGACAACTTCAACCTTTTCTCCGTTTCCCACGGTGTTCCCTTTTGGTCCATTTGCGAGGATTTGGGATTTCTTCACATTGAGTCGTAATCCATATTACAGGCAGCAATTCTTGCTCTTCATCAGCAAATGTTTCCAATCCTGCTCACTTTCATCAAGCAGAGGTGTGTCATCTGCTTAATGTAGGTTGTTAGAAAGCATTCCTTTAATCCTGACAACACAGTCTTCTACAAATAAGGCAGCTTTTCTGATGATTTGCTCAGTCTACAGACCGAATAGGTATGGTATCATGAGAAAATCCTGTTGAACACCATTCCTGAGCTTAAACAATGCAGTATTATCTTGTTCTGTTCACACAGCTACCTCCTGATCTCTGTACAAATTATGCATGAGCACTATGAACAATTCTGGAATTTCCAATCTTCTCAAGTTTGTCCACAATTTATTATGATCCACGCAGTTGAATACCTTAGCACAGTCAACAAAACCCAAGTAAGCATCTTTCTGGTATCCTCTCCTCTGAGCCAAGATCCATCAGACATCAGCAAGGCTATTCTTGTTCTGTGTTCTCATCTGAATCCAGTCTGAACCGTTAGCTCTCTTTCAATGCACTGCTGCAACTGTTGTTGAATGATCTTCAGCAAAATTTTATTGGCTGGTAATATCGATGATACCATTATAGGAGCATTCTGTTGTATTACTTTTTTTGAATGACTATAAATATGGATTTCACTCAGTTAATTGGCCAAGTAGATGTTTTCCAAATCTCCTGACATAGACAAGTGAGTATCTCCAGTACTTAGTCAGCATATTAAGGCATAGAAACTAGAACCTTCAGTATATCAAAAAATGGATTGTGGTTAGAAGAGCCATACTAATTGACCACAGCTTTCCATGACAGCCCTGCCTGAAATAAACCATTGTCATTGTGTTTATTCTGATTCATAACTAAGCTTTTAGGACAGAATAGAACTTATCCCCAGGATTTCCAAGGCTATAAAATCATGACAGCTGCAGACTGCCTCATCTTCCTCCTGCGGTTTTGAAGGGTCAGCCTGGTAGTTAGCAGGACATTGTACCCATTAAACCCTGGGCAATTCCCTGGCTCTGTAAAAAGTGAATCTGACTCTACTAGAAAAGATAGAAATTCAGGGTAACCAAATGTCCATCTAGCCCAGGAGTAACAAAGCCCACCATAGAAGAAGCATACCATCCTGTGTGACCAAGAGGTGCAGAAAGAACCAGGTATCAGGCATCAAAAACCAAAATCATATCATTATGTTCCCACCCTCCTGACATGATCACTGAGGACAGAAGGCTGCAGAGGCAGACAGAGTGGAGGAAGCGGATGGCACCCAGCCACCAAATTTTAAATTATCTGGGATCTTAAATGCTTGAAGGTGAACAACTAGCCATCTAATGCAGAAGCAGCAAAACCCACATGGAAGAAGCATACCAGCCTATGTGAACAGAAAAGGTCAAAAGGAGCGGATATCAAGCATCAAAGAACAAGAGTCACATCACTACAAATGAGGGGGAGAGCAGGGTGGGGACCCAAGGTCCACTTGTAGACAGTTGGACACCCCCTTACAGGGGAGTTGCGGGGAGGAGACAGGCCAGTCAAAGATGCACTGAGGCAGTGATGAAGCATACAACTTTCCTCTACTTCCTGAAGACTTCCTCCCCCAACTATCATGGTCCCAATTCTACTTTACAAATCTAGCTGGACTGGAGAAGGTACGCTGGTAGAGATGGGAACTGGAAATACAGGGAACCCAGGACAGATGAACCCCTCAGGGGCAGTGATGAGAGTGGAGTTTCCTGATGGGCGGAGAGAACGTGGGATAGAGAGGGAATCAACTACAAGGATCTATACATAATCTCCTAGCTGGAGGACAGACATCGGAGGCAAGGGGAGAGAGAGTGGGCAGTGTAAGATATGACAAAACAATAATAATTTATAAAATATTGAGGGTTGGTGGGGGAGGGGGTACAAGGATGGAGGGGAAAGGATGAGAAGCTGATATCAATACCCCCAGTGGAAAAGCAAATATTTGGAGAATGATAATGGCAGCAGGCATGCGAAGGTGCTTGGCACATTATATGCTTTCATTTATTGAGAAATGAGAAGTATGAGCCCCCCCCAATAAAATGATATAAAAAAGAAAAGATGGAAATGATAATTAATGTAAACTAATGAGTTGTATAATGCTACTAGAAGGAAGAGCTATTTAAGTTGAGATAGACATTAAGTTGTAGTTCAATGCCTAAAACTGTAGCTGCTATTATGTGCCATTGAGTTAGCTTTGACTCAACAGAAAAAAAAATACACTGATAGGCCTTGTGTCACCTTTATCATCATTCTAGTTTGAAGCCCATTGTTGCAGCTACTGTGTAAATATATCTTGTTGAGGTTCTTCTTTTTTTTCAATTGACCTCTTTTTTGGCAAACATGATGTCCTTCTATAGAATCTGGTCCATCTTGAAAACATATTCAGAATATATGAAATGAATTTTTGCCATTTTTTGGGGGGAGGGGGGCTTCTAAAGAGCATCTGGCTATTTTTGTAAGTCAGATTTTTTTGATCTGCTGGCCGTCCTTGATGTAGTGTGTTAGACTAGGTTGACTAGGGAAACAAATCCAGTGCCACTCGTCTATGCATAAAAAAGGGCTTTATAAAAAGAGTAATCCAGAAGGTTTCCCAGTCCAAGCAGGAGGTCACAGAGGCAGGTCCCAGAATCATCCACTCTTATACAAAAGGCTTCAGCCACAAGGAGGTGTCATCGAATTTCCACTTGATTGGGAGGGTTTCCTCCACCACCAGCTAAGAGTATCTACTTGACATAAAATCTTTCAGCTACCACATCTAGTCAGTGTTCTTCCCTGATGCCATAATCCAATGTATCAATTCATTCTGCAGTTTTCTTTACTCACTGATCAGCTTCCACATGCATATGAGGCAATTGAAAATCCTCTGTCTACAAAGAGACATCCTGGCCTTTTAAGACTGCTGAAAGGACTTTGCACAGTAGATTTTCCTTATGCAATACATAGTTTGATTTTCTGAGTGTTTCTCTCATGTGTATTGATTATGGATCAAAATAAGATGGAATCCTTGGCAGCTTTAGTGTTTTCTTAATTTATTATGATATAGATCCATTTTTGATGATTTTAATTTTGTTTATATTCAGGGAAAATCTGTGTGGAAAGCTGTAGTCTTTGATCTTGAAGAGTGCTTCTTGGTCCTCTCTGCTTTTACTTAAGACAGTTGTGTCTTTTGTATATCACCAGTTGCTCATGGGTCTCCTATTTTGTGCAGTCATTTCACAGATATTTGCTCAGTATATTTAAATGAGATCAAAAGCTTGTAGAATCTATTTTATATTTTCACCATGTGAATTTCCTCCCTGAAAGTGTCCCCAGAACCTTTTCTTCAGTTGTACTTACCCCTAGATGTTAAATTCAGTTTTAGCAATTTATAGAGATATTTGAAGATACTTAAAAGACCCTACGATCTTGTGTCTTCTCTGAATCAGATGATTGCATTTCCTGAAGTGAAGAGATTGTACTAGGGGTACAAGATTCTTTCCTTCTCCAGGCACCATTGCACGAATATCTCTTGTCTGAAGAGTTTCATCATACACCCAGGAGAGGAGAGCCTTTGGGACCAATCTAATAGCCCTTCAGTTACACAGGTAATTGCTTCATGATGCACAAGTGAATGAGATTTCTGAGTCAGGCAGCCTCTAGAGCTAAAAAGGGTCCAAACAGAATAAACCCTACCTTTTGAAGTCAGGATGGAATCTGAGCCATGTTTCAATTAAATCTAGGGATCCAGTGGCTCTAGTTTGAAGTGGAAACAATAGACACGGGATGGAAAAACAGGTAATTTAATCACCGTTACAAATGAAACTCTCTGGTCTTGGTCATTCCTGATCACACTCAGGAATGGGTAGAGTATATGGGGGACAGATTCAGGACAGAGACACGGAGTTGCAGCCTAGAAATCAGTTGTTATCTCCACTGATCCCTAGTGTGGATCTCAGTGCATGAGATAAAAATCCACGCAGGAGAACGGGAAGGAATGGAGACTAAAACTGATGACAGATCTTGCAGTGGAAGCTGAGCCAGCAATAAGGAGCTGTCTGATAGCTCAAGCCTACTTATAAAATATAACCTTTCCAAGACTGAGGCAAAGACCATATACAACTATACCAGTTCTGGGAGGGAAGGGGGTCTCCTCTTCCACCTGATATATCTATGGAATGAAGACACACTTAGCTTCTTACTCTTTCCCCAGTGACTACTTCAGAACTTTGCTTATACCTGGACTTCTGTTTACTTCTGGGAAGACATGTTTTATTGGTCCCACTCCCCTGCTTTATCTTTATCCCATGAAACTGAGGGGAGTCATGAAGATATTGGAGGGAAGAGATTGAGGTCTGAGTATGAAATTCCTGCTCTCACTTAGCAAGTTTCCCCAGATCGGCTTTGTCTCACCTCTCTATGACCACTATTCTTTTCCAGGTGACCGATTCTATGCAAATTTTTCTTTCTGCATTTCATCATCACTCATTCTTTCTGGTGGGGTGTTGGTGATAACACAGCTTCAACTGGTCGTGGGTTATTGCACACAGTCTATGACTTCTCTCACATACCCCTAGTGCCTTTGTAATAAATGCTTTTGAAATCATCCCATCCATAGGGTGGTAAATATTGCCACACCAATGTCATTCTCCTTCCTCCCTCACTGTGGAACTTCTACAAACATTGAAGATTCTAACTGAAAAGTGTTATAATCTCGAGTGCTTTCTACTTTCATTTCAGTCTCACACCCCCACAGCACCTCTGCTCTTCTTCATTATGGTCAGTGTCAGCTCTGTAAAAGTTATCTCCAGCTGTGAGCTCTTCCAGACAGGCATATATCTAACTGACTTCATTATTCCAATGATGATCTTGCTGTGTGAGGTATTTGTGAGTGAATGGAGACCTAACTACCGTTGTTTACAAGGGCCATTACATTGTACAGAATGTATCATCTTCCCAGAAATGCTGGTGGTGCATTTAATCAATACAGGGCGATGTGTGATGGTATTCCTAGTTCTTTTCATAAATTTAGCATGTTGATGTCAAATAAATAAGAGAGCCAGTGCAGCTGGGATTGCTTGATGGGACTATCAGAAAAATTCTGCTTCCTTATTTTGCAGTATGATGATTAAACCCAATCAAATCATGTCATGTCAACCACTCTCTATTAAGAATGGATTATGTCCAAGGAATTATATCCATCCTAGTAGGATGTCTTGGCTTTCAGACAAGAGTTTTTGAAAGTTTAAAAAGAACTTTTGCCATAATCATCAATGGACACCGAACTTCTATTAAGGGTGTATAAAAAAACCTCAAAAACAATTATTGATGGAGGTTGAAAAAGTTGATGAATGTACTTAATGCCATTGAATGCTAAATGTGGATTTTTTAATGAAAAAAAGTGTATTGCTTATGTTGAATTTGGAGGAAATTTATGTGTGGGTCTATGTGAGTGAGTCTAATCCTCTCTCTGTGTGTGATTGTGTGTGTGTGTGTGTTAAAAACCTCCTTGATCCTGGTCCAGCTAATGTGTCCATGGATAAGTAGGATAGGTCCAGTAACAAGTACAAGATCCTGCAGAGCAGAAGCACTTGTCTCTGCTGATTCTTTTCATCTACAGAAGCACAACAAATGTCTTCATTTATTCTATCTGGGTGCTTCTTTATAAATTCCACTCATCTTTCTTCTCTGGACTTTTTGATTAAAAATGCTGTCAGCAGAGCAATTTGATGTCCAAGGAAAGATGCCATTCATGAAACATTTTTCTTATTTTAGTAGTTGGAGTGGAAAATTCTTTTATGGTTGAAAACCTTCTGTTTATTTTTTTCCATCATGAATGCAAAGTGGAAGTTGACAGAATATGTTAACCTTTCTGTTCCTGTATAACTTCATCCTCTTTGCTTTGGGTCTCTGCACCCAGTTTGCTTCTACAAACACCAGGAAGGGATATTTGTAAAAGAAGCAGCTGCAGCCAGCCAGACAGCAGCTCTAAGTGCAGAATAGCAGGGAATCCAGGTGAGAGACATCTTGTCTTTCTTGTCTAAGGATACCTGCTTCATAAAATAGATTTTAGAAATTTAAAACATATGATACAAAAAGTGTTTTTGTTTCTTTTTATTGCTAAATATGAATATATGTATATGTTACAAGCTTTTAGTCATGACTTTGTTGAGGAATTCAGCTTTTTTGTGCATCTTGGCAATTGTGAATAATACTTAAGTGAACATCGTACAAGTATCTGCTTGAGGTCTTGCGATCAAGTCTTTTTGATATACATGCAGGAGTTGAATTACTGAGTCACTTGGTAGCTCTATGTTCAACTTTTTAAAAAGTTGAATAAAGGTTTTTCAGTGTAAAATGACTGCAATTTACCAGAAGTGGATAAAGGTTCCAATTTCTCTACATTTTGTTCTCCCTAACACTTAATGCCTTCCTTTGTCTCTTGGGTTCTTTTTACTTCGTTATTTGTTTTGATTATAATCACCCTCTTTGTGGGTTTGAAATGGTAGCTAATTGTGCTTTAGATTTTCATTTCCTTGGGGACAAATGATATTGAGTATTTTTATCATGGATTATATTACCTTTTGTGCTATATAGCTTATTTGGAGAAATATCTATTAAGTTATGTTTTACCAATTTGAAAGTTATACTGTTTAGTTGCAGGAGTTCTTTATATACACTGGCTATTAAATCCATAGCAGATAAATGATTTCCAAATATTTTCTTCTATTTTGTAGATTATCTCTTAGTGTCTTTGTTAGTGCGCTATTGAAGTACAAAAGTTTTAATTTTATCAACCTCAGTTCATCTACTTCTTAGTTGCTATTTGTACTTTTGCTATGCCATGGATAGACTTCGACCATAAAATGCTAGATGAGATAAAACAGATATAAACAAACAAATAATGTGTAACCCCATCCATGTGTAATATTTAGATATCTAGGATAGGTAAATATGGAGAGACAAAGAGCCAGCAGCTACCAGAGGTGGTGACATGGACAGAATGGGGGATTTCTGTTTAAAGTAATGCAAATGCTTTTGAGGTAAGTAATGGTGATGATATGTGTTTGCTTGTACACATACACAAGCGAATTCCTTCTCAGATGAGCTATAGGATTATAGAACAGTTTCACAGACTCCACGTCAACTTGCTTTATTATTTTTAATAAAAGAAGGACGGTATTCATGGATGATGCTGTTTATTTTATGAGCCAATTTGTTATTTTGTTGAAAGGTGACCATCGTGACTTGTTTCAGTTCAAAGTTTAAAAAGTTTCTCAGGGTCTCTGCTAGTCTACTAAATCTGGACATTAAAAACATGTCTAGACGCATTGGAAATGTGTACAATATTAAAAAGTAGCAACACTTCGTAACTTATTAAGGGGTCATTGGGGAGGGAGACAAGGGAAGGAGGGGGAACATGGGGAGATGTTACTGGGGGCTTAAGAGGAGGGAAGATGTGTTGAGAGTGATGATGGCAACAAGTGTGTAAATGTGGCCTGTTTACAATTGATGTATGTATGCAACATGATGAGAGTTGTATGAGCCCCCAATAAAATGATCTATGAAAAAAAAGGAGGGGGAAAGAGGAGCTTATACCAAGGGTTCAAGTAGAAAATATTTGGAAATGAATAGGGCAACATGTGTACAAATATGCTTGATACAAATGATGTAATGAATTCTATAAGAGCTGGAAGAGCCCTGGATAAAATCATTGAAAAATTTTTTAATTTAAAAATTGTCAAGAAAAGAATTTTAATTTAAAAATTGTCAAGAAAAAATTTTTAATTTAAAAATTGTCAAGAAATTATAAAATTGTCAAGAAATGATATATATGAGTATATGGAATCATTTATGTAGGTATATCTATATACATAATTGAGTACACTGTACATATATTCATACATACAATAAAACACACTTTATTTGAGTCTTTCCCTATTCTGTTCTTCATTCTATCCAGGAACATCTCTTATGGTCCTGGTCACAATGATATGTAGTAGTAGCCATGCACCATCTAGAAAATTGAGATGGTGGTTCAGGAAGGAAAATTGTCTAGTAGGGTGGTTTCTCCTATCTCAGACAGCATTTAGGATGTAGAACATAAACTTTTTTTTGTAGAACAGAAACTTAATAGGCTATGTTGTACCACTTGACCAAGATATTTCAAGAGAGTAGGATTACTATAAATTGGAGTCTACTTGTTGGCAGTGAATCTGATTTGGGACGGTCCTTCGTCTTCACACCCAATAAATCAATTGTCAGGTGTTTGGTTATGTCTGGGAGGTACCCATGATTTTTTCTTATGTATTTTATTGTATGTTTGAATTTTGAATATATATATAGCGTACTTGAATATGTGTATACACAAGTCTACAGAATCACCTGTATATGCTCACACACATACACATATGCTTTCTATACATATATGTCATATATGCAGTTATTTATATAACAGCTTTTCATCTCTCATTCAGTGACATTGGTTCCATTTTCCACATAGTATCAATATTCTCATTCTTTCCATTATGGATGTTTTATGTTCATTATTCTTATTTCACTGTCCACTTCTATCACAATCATCCTTGATTCAAGGTAAATATTGACCATTCGTTCTCAAAGAGATTAAAAAATATTTTAATAAAAGGAGTATGAAATTATAATATGTGACAGTGTATTTTAGGAGAGAACCTATTATTTCATTGTACTATAATTTTAAATCACCATTAATAGAATACATATCTATACCAATCACCCATGAAAATTTGATTATATGTTTCTTATTAATAATGTTAAACATTATTTATCATGAACCTGTTATGTACTTAATACCAAACTAAGCATGATAGAAGTCCATATTTACTGTTCAAAAAAGGTTCAAGTTTAGGCTGAGCCATGGTGGCATATGTAGTTGAGTGCAAGACTGCGGGCCATGGGCTTGGCAGTTCACATCCAGTAGCGGCTTTATGGAGCAGCGCTGAGTAGCTTCCATGACCACCAGAGGGCAGTGATGCCCCCCCCAAAAAAAAAACAAAAAAAAAAAGTTCAAGTTCAGTCTAGGAAACAGAACTCTATATTGAATAGGAAGCAAAATTGATGGTCCACTAATCTGAAATTTTCAGGGGTACAATTAGTTTGGCATTTTTGAAGAATATGGCTGATCCTGTTAAGAAGGAGAAGGTTTGTAACAAAGAAAAGAAAGAAAGAAAGAAAGAAAGAAAAGAAAGGACATTTATTCCAGGCAGAAAACACAACAATGAAAAAACAGAGGCTAGAAAGAGTACTGTGTTTAGAAACCAGACGTGTTCAGTGTGGACACAGTCTAATGTATAAGGAGGAGCAGTACAAAGAATTGTGGCTGCAAGTGTGGTGAGAAACTTGAACTGGTATAATAAGTACTAGGCATATTTGAGTAATAGGATCCTTTCCTCGAATGAAACCTTTTGGGAAACTGAAACAAATAAAGCATAAAGTTGTGGGTTTAACATGAGGTTTAAGGTCCTTAACCAGCCCCTACAGCACCTGTATAGACTTCAAATAGTTCATATGGAGGTTCGATCTTCAAATATTCTGAAGAAACATTCTCTATGATAGATTCATTTGAGAACATCGGTTACACTTAGCGGATGTCAGATCCAAATAATTTAACTACTGATTCACTGTCCTAATGGCACACCTAAAGGTATTTTGTTATGTCTTATAAGTAAATTGTCAAAAGAACAATAAAAGAGTTACATAACACTATATACATTAGAAGAAAGATTTAAAATATTAATGAAGAGATATTAAATAATATCTGATCAAAAAAACCCAGAAATCTTATTTAAGGTATTTCTATATTGATTCTTGATTGGCATCCTCATTTGCAATATTCTTCATCTTTATCTAAATACTATTATCTGTGTGATCGATCTTTAACCATTTTTTTTTCACTTTAAAAGTAGGGTCCCATTCTTTTAGATAGTGGTCATTGTGTTTGATAGATTAGAAACAGGTGACTTGTCTTCTCTGAGCTTTTATGTTCATCTTTGAAAAACCCTTTCCACTTCTGCTGAACTTACAGAATTTGTTCTGATGATATTTTTAGCTCTTTGAGCACTTTCAGCAAGTGTGCAATTCACACATCTCTCATGGGAATTTGAGGTGAAGTAACGCAAAGCTGAAATAAATGACAGCATGTCACATTCTGGTTGATTGACACTTTTTCTCTTTACATTATATGTTTCTCTTTACCTTATACTGAAGTAACAAATGCGAGAGTATAATGAAAAAAGAGGACATTGGTGGTGGGGAGGCAGAAAGGACACTAATCCATCTATGAAGAGGTTAAATGTCTACAGGAGAGGGATAGAGGGACCAGGCCTCAACCTGGGCACCAAGACTTGAAGGCAACATTCTGGCATGAATCAGTGAAGCAACAGAGAGGTTTGCAGGACCAGCCCCAATCCCAGATATGTGGATTCCCTTTTCAGCAGAATGCACCACAGAGACAGCACTAAAGATACAACCCAGGGATAGTGATGGGTCTGTCCAGACACACGGGGATAAACTAGGAGGGAAGGGGAGAGAATGGACTATATCCTGGGATCAAACCCCAAGAATGATATTCCCATTCATAGCAGCCACTGCACAGAGAGAATCATAGAGTCAGCCCCACCAGGAGATGCAATGTGCCCTCACTGACCCACAATGCTAATGGGGACAGCACTAGAGACACAGGACGGGAAATGTGCCTGGTCTTATCCCCATACACCAGGGAGAAATATGAGGGAAGCACAACAGAACAACATGGCGAGAAAAGCAATAAAGTCCCCAAGGAATCCCTAAAATAGACTCCTTATCAGATTCAATTGGAAAACATTCATAAAGGTCAACAGATAGACCTAGAAATATTTATAAGCTTTAAAAAATGTCTATCTATATAATATAGGCAGGATAAATAATCCAGTGAAGAAAACAGTGGAACCAATGGTTCTGGGCGGGGGGCATTAGAGAAGGGAGGTGGAGGGTAAAGAGTGGGGGGAATTCAATAAGCCCAGGGACAAGGGAACAACAAGTAATCTAAAATCAATGGTGAAGATGGCATAGAGTACCTAGTGGGGTTTGATCAAGTGCAATAAGAGGAGTCGCTGAAACCCAAATGAAGGCCAAACATGATAATAGGAAAGGGGGAAAGTAAAAGGGAATAGAGGAAAGAACTAGGATGCAAAGGGAATTTATAGAGATTTAAATACAGGCACATTACAAATGTAAAAACATTTATATATAACTAGGGATATAGGTCTATGTACATTATATATATGTTAAATATTAAGGTAGCAGATGGACATTGGGCCTCTTCTCAATACTCCCTTAATGCAAGAACTTTGTTCGAATGCTCTAGCATTCTGTGATGCTCACCTTCCTGGATGATTGTTGAAGACAAAATGGGTGCTCAAGCAAATGTGGTAAACAAAGTTGATAGTGCCCAGCTATTAAAAGATTTAGCATATTGGGTCTTAAAGGCTTGAAAATAAACAAGTGGCCATCTAGTTGAGAAGCAACAAAGTCCACATGGAAGAACTGAGGTAATCATAGGATAAGGTATCAGGCCTCAGAAGACCCAAAATGAACAATCATATTGATGGGAAAGGGGGTGGAGTGGACACTCAAAGCCTGTCTGTATATAATTGGACATTGGCTCACAGAAGAATCACAAAGAAAGGGCAAACCAGCCAGTGAAATTCCTTTCCCTCACCCCCTCCCCTATCATGATCCCTTTTCTACCTTACAAATCTGGCTAGATTAAGACATGTACACTGGTACAGATAAGAATTCTTGAAACACAGAATCCAGGACAGATAAACCACTCAGGAACAATAGCGGGAATAGTGATATCATGAGGGTAAGGAGAAAGTGGGGGGAGTAGGAACTGATATAAATAATTAACATATTTAGCACCCTCCAGGATGATAAACAACAGAAACATGGGTGAAGGGAGACATCAGATGGTGTGAGTTATAAAAATTTATAATTTATAATTATCAAGGGTTCATGATGGTGAGAGGGCAGGAAAAAGGAGTTGATATCAAGAACTCAAGTAGAAAGAAAATGGGTTGGAAGTATGGATGGAAATATGTTTCCATAAACACAAGTGTGCTTAATATAGTTGAATGATGGACTGTCATAAGAGCTTCCCAATAAAATGATTTATAAAGATTATTGTGACATATGTCCAAATGTCCTTGAAGCAATTCATATATGAATTGTTAAGAGAGCTGTAAGAGTTCCCAATAAAGTGACTTCTTAAATTTTTTAAATGTTGTATTTTATCAAAAGTATAATGAATTTTATGAAATGGGTACATGCATATTATATGCATAATTCTGCCTCATTTTTATACTTTTGGATGAAATGAAAATTGCTCCAGTCTCTTAGACTATGTTATTATATAGATGAACATTTTTTAAAAAGTAAAGAATATAAATGTTTAAGTCCTGCTTTGGTCAACTGTCCAACAGCTCACTTTAGAGGGAAATCTGATTACAAATGCTATCTTAACTGGTTCACTGAACTCAACCAACTGAATTATTAGAATGCCTGAGTTTTGAACAGTACTGGTGATCACAACTTGCATTTGATGAATTCCTCTACTTGTGGTCTATCATCTATCTACCCAATCTTCTCAAAATCTAAAGTTGAAATTCCTTCTGAGATCCACTAAGAGAGAAGAAATTGAAGTCTTGGGTCTTGTGTGACTTTCCCAAGGTGAGACAGCTTTCCTTGCTGAGATTCACAGGTAGGTCTACTGCACATGCAAGAGAGTTTCTTGCACAGGATTCCTTTGCTTCTGCTTGACACAGGGTCATATTATTCTCAGGGCAAACTTCTCAGAAGGGGTACTGAGAGGACAAGGAAGATGTGGGTAATTGAGTGGACTCTCCTGATTGTCTTCAGTATTTTTTAAAAAACTAAGTTTAGCAAAAAGGCTTTAATTTTCCAGTTTAGTGAATTTGTCCTCTGAGGCTGACAAAATGAAAAGCATCCAGAAGCTTGTTAACAAAATGTAACTTGAGCTCATTTCTTGTGACAACTGGCTTCCGATCTCCATTTCTTTCTTTATCTAAACAAAATCTAGACTGGGCAATCCTGTCTAAAGGATTTGCAGTTGCCAAAATTCTTTGCCTCACCTAAGTATCTTCCAGCATGGAAAAGTAGAGGAAATTTGGGGTAATTGTGGCAGTCAAATTAACCAAGGCAAGTAGATTTTACCGCTGCTGAACTTGGTCATACTATAAGCTAAACATTGAGCTGCTAATTACAAAGCCAAATGTTTTAACTCACCGGCTACTCTGTGGGGGGAAAGCCGAGGTTGACTACTGTCATAAAGATGTAGCCTTAGAAACCATTATAGGACTTCTATGACTTGGAAATGACTCAATAGCACTGGATTTCTTTGATCTGGGGGATTTTTAAAAGACTGAATTTAGATGCTGCAAAGAATCAAATTTCAACCAATCCCAGTAACATGTTTGGGGATGTCAAGTGTATGTTTGGAAGATAATGTGATGATGATGTCAATGTTATTTAAATCACTGGCCCTTGACGATAGTGCTTAATACAGGAAACACCAAGTCACAACTACAACACATAAGACAGACCAAAAGTTTTTCTTCAGAGAAGGGATTATCTGTGGTTTCACAAAGATGAAGAGAATTGCAGAAGCTGAACATTGGAAGATTGAGACCAATGCTGTTGTTACTGTACCAGTCTCCTTTTGAGGACTCTCAGTGTTAGACTAAGAAATATACTGGAACTATTGCCTGCCTCTGTATACTCATAATTACCAATGAGGCAACTTCTACCACCATTGTTTACAGTTTAGACCAAAAGATTGGTACATAAAGAGATATACTAATCTTTCATATACAGTGGGCATTTTTGATGCGAAAGTTCATGCTATTGAAGATGAAGTCTTTCAAGGAAAATCATAGCTTAAGTTATCCAAATAAGGTAGATAGTACAAATGAACGATTAAACTTTTTTTTCCTTCCTAAATTCAAATGCAAGTTAAAGAAGGGGATTCATGAGAAAAAGAGAACTATCTATAACCTCCACCCTGGTAGTGAACTTGGAAAGTATACATCCTTCCACTACCTAATCCAGGATTGGGACAGATTCTCTCTATGAGCATTTCAACTTGTATAACCCCATTATCCATATTCATTTTGTACAACTGGATGCTGATATATTTTCTGTGGCTTACTGGACTCTGTGGGAAAGCCTCTTAGTAGTGCCAAGGTAGAAAAATCAAAGATTTATGACACTGCCCTGGTGGGTAGTCCTATCCACATTCTCAAGCTTCAGAAATTCCTCAATGGAAAATAACTGATCAAGAATATCATCTCCAATGAGACTGTTGAATATGGTGCCACTGCCCAGGTAAGCCAACCTATGTGGAAACAAATTTGAAAATGTTCAATATTTTCTGCTCTTAGGTCTCATTCTCTTTCCGTTGGTATTAAAACTGCTGGCAGAGTCATCATCATCATCATCATCATCATCATCATCATCATCATGTGTAATAGTACCACTCCTACTAAACAGATGCTGACCATTACAAACTATTTTTATGAACAGTCTGGTTTACTCAACTTTGTAAGACATTCAGTGGCAATCCTAAAAATTAAGCTGCTAAACTAAATTTCTGGGTATTCTCATTACTTGAATATGGATTAGACACATAGAGGAAGAAAGTAACAGCGAACTTTACCAAATCGCCGTACTATAAGTGGAAAATGCAATATCTTGAAAGAAAGTATGGTTTGATTGAAGACCAATATCTTAAATGGTGTTTATCTGAGTTGGAACCCTAGGAAGGAGGCTGTGTAATGGATGAGTTTCTGAAAGGCAGGAAGTGTGCTTTTGTATTCTCAGAAATGCTTGTATCACTTCGCACAGAGCAGTAGAACCTCAGTTACTATTTATGGCTTAATAAGTTAGAGTTGAGTGATCTGTGTTTTTACTGGGTGGTTTCTCATTTCAGTTTCTTCAACTATGAAATGAGAGGTCACACTTAAAAAGGTGCAAGGATTCTCCTTGCCATGATATGCTTTCAGTCAACAGAGAACTAATATAAAACAAACTGAAAATTCATCATCTCAGAAAGGGATGGAATCCAAAGCAAATGGCCAGTGCTCAGAAAAGGAAAACCAATTCTCTTAAGGGGATGTACCATCAATCCATGCCGTGGATTGAAATCAAATAATTCTAAGGCCAATGCATTTCATAGTGGAAGACTTGAGTTTGATTGAATAGTTTGCAGATTAAACATTGAAGGTTACATATCCATTAAGGAGATCTATAACCCTGTTACACACAAGAGAGTTTTTTTTATGCTTCTTGTTTATGGGATTTTTTTGAGCATTAAGATTCAAGAAAGAAAAAAATATAGTAATCTTATTGCTTCTTGAAGTTGGAAAAATGTGGCCTAGGCTTTTTCTTACAGAGATGCTGGGCAATATTAAATCTCCAAACTTTGGGCAAGAAGCTATGGATATTGTATTACTCCTTGAAGTTGGAAGAAAACAAGAATCAGTTTTGTGAAATTAATTGTCATAGTTGGTTGAAAGAATAAACTATGTAGATGGGATGCTGTGTGTATATTCCTTCTAAGTATTGGTTGAAAGGTGAACTATATGCACAACTACTCCACTCCAAATCTCTTTGCCAGTGGGACAGAGGAAGAACCTCGATGAGATGGATTGACATAGTGGCTGAAACAAGGGGCTCAAATAGAGCAGTTTCAGAGATGGTATAGGATTGTGTGGTGTTCTCTTCTGTTGTATTTTATGATTGTGATGGGGCAGAATGGACTGTATGACACCTAACAGAAACACTGCTCAGATTGTGGATACTTAAAGAGCTGTGAATGGAGCTCCTAGGGTTACACTTCTGTGCTCCTTGGCTATCAACCATCACTACAAATTGCAATTGATTCTGTTCTAGCTTCCGGTGATCCCTTGTCCGTCAGAGTAGAATTGAGAGAGCGCTTTCAATGGCTGATCTTGCAGAAGTAGAGCTCGAGGACTTCCTTTCAATTTGCCTCTTGTGGACTTCCCTTTCTATCCTTTTGGCTAGTAGCCATGGCATTAACTGTCTGAGGACTCTTCTTGCTATATCTAACTCATCTTAAGGATAGACCAGAGTTTCTATTTAAATCTTTGCTGATATTTAAGGAGGTCTGAAAGAGTAGGCATGTCCTATCTCATAGAATATATATTTATGTATTTGATGTTTTAGATATGTAGACATGAGTTAGATGACCATTAGTGAGAAAAAGAAGACCTTGGGTAAACGTTGGACTGATTGGCCACATCATAAGCAGTTCAAACCCACCAGCTGCATAACAGAAGAAAGATGAAACTTTTTGCTTCCATGAAGATTTACAGTCTCAGACTCAGCATAGCACATTGAGACTTGCCTTAGAATTGAATGGGAAGAGTTACTGTATAAATTCATGTATAATTCAAGTTTTCAGCACATTCTGATGCACTTTTATGGCAAAGGTAGGTGTTTGGGCTGATATTTCGGTCAGCTTATACTCAAGTATAGAGGGTACGTTATTCAGTGTTTCAGGGATCTTTATTAGTCAGCTCAAATCAGTGCCTGGAAGAACTGGTCTTCTGCTCATCTACTTCCTAACTGTAATAAGGCAAACTCTATTCCAATAGGTATGAAGACAAGTCTTTACACAATTCCCTTCTCGAGAATATGTGTTCTGGTGGCCCTGTCAGGTAAGTCTCGGGCTGCTAATTGCATGCTGGTGGTTCTAACCTACCAGCTGATCCTCAAGAGAAAGATGAGACTGTCTGCTGTCATAAAGAGGTACATCTTTGAAACTCTATATGGAGAGTTCTACTTTATGGTTAAAAAAACAACAACATCACCACCATCAAGCAGATGGCTTGAACTACCCTTTCCACTTCTTGTGGAATAGCTGGTGGTCTCAAACTACTGATCTTATGGTCAACAGCTCAGCAAGTGACCATTACACCACCAAGCCTTCTGCATTTGAATTTACAAAGAATGAAGTGGAGAAGTCTCTCCCTTGAACTCAGGTTTCTTGATTGCTGCTTGCTTTTCCAAGACATAACATTAGCCTATATCCTAAACACCTCTCAGGATAGATTGAGAAATAGTGAAAAGGATACACTATATTGTGCTTCAGTTTCTTCCCCCTATAAACGTTTCCAAGACTGGAAAGAAGCTTAAAATCTCTCTGTGTGAGCATGCATTGATTTATATCAGAGGAATTAACATGAGCAAAAAGACATTCTGGCCTAATTTCTCTTGCCAGGATTATACAAAGAGTTGTAAGAAGATAATAGTGGATTTGAAAGTTAAATAACTTGTCACTGATTATACTGGTACTGTTCAATAGCTATTAGACTTATAGCTATAGAAAGAAGTGGAAGTTCAGAAATAGACGTCTTGTCCTCCACGGTGGACAAGCTTCAATTCCTCACCAATTCCTTCATCATAGTAACACACTTCCAGTGGAGCTCCAACTTATACGTGAGTGAGGATTTGTGTATTGCTATCATGTTGAACAGGTTTCAGCAGAATTTTCAGAGTAATAGGGGCATGAAAGAAATCCCTGATAATTTACTCTAGAAAAATCAGCAATTTGAACCCTTTGACTCACAACGATCCAATTCCCTTTGTACAAGGACTTGCTGTGAGTTGCTGAGTCAGCGGCCAAGTTGCCGTCAACTAGCAATAACAATACAAACTCAAGCAGCCCATAATTTCAGTCTTTTCTCTTCCTAGGAAATACCCTTGTGTTGGTTTGAGATTTCTTAATATGTCTCTTTTGCCCATGTCGCTATAATTCTTACTAAATAGTTGGGTGGGCTTGTGCAGATAGGGGATAGAAACACTAAGAGGGGGTTGATCAGTTCTAACCACTGCTGGTTCTAAGGGTGAGCCATCTTGGAGACATTAGCCGAGACATGCTGGGACTATCAGAAGACAGTATGTTCAAGACTTCTTTCTGAACTGGTAGAGGCTGAGACCACAGGAACCCAACTGGCAAAACGACTATGGGACTGAGAAACGGAGGCAGGCTGAGACTGGAGTCTGAAGCCAGGAACTGTAACCTAAAGCAAGCGGGTGAGGCAGAGCACAAGTGGACTTCCTGGTTCACCAAGGCAACAGCAAAGGAATTTTCTGGCTTAGAGGCTGAGGAAAGGTTTTTCCAGTTAATGATCCTGACTTGTGATAACCTGTTAACTTCTCCAATAAACTCTCTCCATTTCAAATATTTTCTATGAAATCTTTGTGGATATTGCAATGAATTGACCTTGATAGAGAAGTGTGCGCTGTGGGAATGGTTGGCATCAGAAGAGGGTTAAAATGGATGGAGGGGGGAGGCAAGTTTGACCTCTATCTTGTGGCACTAGGGAGGCTGCCTCCATGCTACAACCATAAGTGCTATTGATAGAGTTATAATTTCTAGAAATAAGTTTTGGGGTCATAAGGGTATATCATGAAACTAAAAAGTAAGAGAGTATTATTAGACTTAAGGTTAACACTTTTGCATAGTAGTTTGCCTCTATCAAAACTTAAAGGCACAAACATGTTTCCCAGAAATGAGTGCATTGTGCTACCAGGCCAGGCATCAGCAAACGTTTGAGGCAGAAGAGTCATTCTGTAGCTCACAACAATTTAAAAATGTTTGAGAGGCATAACAATATTTTTACAAGTCAATGAAATCCCACTTTCTGAAAAATACCCATTAAAAGTTTCACTTTTCTTCTGAGCCCCATCTACATTCAGAAGGAACCCTCCAGTGCCAGAATGGCCATTCGCTGACTATTGAGCTAGGCGATTGCCTTGAGGAGAAAGTCATCAAGAAAGAGAATACTGGACTCCCATAAGATATTGAGTTTCTGCATTTTGAAATCTTAACAAATAAAACTTGTTAAATTTTCTATTTTACCTTATTGCCACCACCTCTTTTTTCTGTGTTACAACCACTTTCTTTTCTCCTGGGTCAGAAAGAGGACAGGGGTGTGGACTGTGCACTGAAGAATTCTAGCCAGAACCATAGGTGATGACCATGCTTCAAACATCAGCTATACTGCCCGGTGACCAATCTCTCCACCAAATCCTTCCTAGGTCAGGACTCTTGAGTCTAAAAGAATTCAGGGAACATGAAATGAACACGCAAAAAGGAATCTATTGGAATTGGCAGAATTTATACTTTCAGCCTGCATAGTCAGATTCAGAAACATGTGTCTTCCCATTTGAAATTTTAAGCTGCATTAAAAAAAAAACCTTGATTATGTTAAATTATACTCCTATGTGGAAGAGGAGGGTCATTTTGAAAAAGAATACCACTGATCTTGGTTTTCTCTCTGGTGCTATTCTTCTTCAGAGCTCGACCCACTTCACTAACAATATCTTGTTATCTCCCACAAAAACAGTACCCATGTGGTGATCTTTCTCCAGCATGTCTTTTGGAAGAAATCTATTTGAGAGAAATGTAAGAATTTCCAAGATGAGAATTGAAAAGCACTGAGTATCTTCAGTTGCCAGGAAAAAAAATCATTGGGGTGTATTAATAACAACAACAAAATTCCAAACCCATTGACTTGGAATCAGTTTCATTTTAGAGTGACCCTATAGACAGAGTAGAAATATTCTTTAGGGTTCTTGAAGCTGTAATCTTTACAAGAGCAGCGAGTCTCCTTTTTCTTTCAGGGAGTGGTGGTGGGTTTAAAATGCTAATCCTGTCATTTAAAGTACACGTTTTAACCCACTGAGTCCTCAGGAATCTTCCAATGTGTATTCCCACTACCAGTGTTTCAGTTCTGACTTATATCAACCTTAAGAAACAGGGTAAATGAATTGATCTCTAGGGGTTTTCAGGACTATAACATTTAAAATGAGCTGGCAAGCTCACCTTGTTCTGATTGGGCAGCTGATGGGTTTAAACAACTGATCTTGTGGTTAGCCACCCAATCCAAAACCCACTCTACCAACCAGGATCTGAACACGGGTGTATCACTCACTGCTGTTGCGAAGATTCATACTCATAGGACAAGGTAGAACTGCCCCCTGGGGGGGTTTAGAGGCTGTACAGTTTTACAGAAGTAGAGCCATCTCTTTCTCCCATGGAGGGGTTGGTGGTTTTAGACTGCTGACCTTGGGATTACCAGATCAATGTTTAACTATTACACTGCTGAGGGGCCTCAAGTTTGTATAGAGGAGTAGAATTCACCTGCTCTCCACCTTGCTCTGAGAGACATGTGCTTGCAGAACAAAGATGTACCAAAGGTGCATACCAATGAGTCTTTTTAAACAGCTCAAGTTCATTCCCAAAGGCAACTAAATGGGTGACTTCCTACCTTATCAGTATCATTAGAGCCAGCAGATGAAGGAAGAAGCAGGAATCTTATTTGCTAACAGAAATGTTTTTAAGCATGTGTAGTAAAAGATGTCCAAAACATGTATATTGCAGTCTGAGGGAAATGGGAACAGCAATTATTTAAGTATCACTAATACTTAATTATTATGCCTATCTTCAATTGAGTTCAATAAATAAGTTTTTCTAAAGGCCCTGAATGCTTACAACTTAACAGTTGGTAATGAATGGTTTGTGGTCTACTGCAGACATCTTCCCAACAGCAACTCTGAAGAGAGATCATTCCACTTTAATTCGAACACATGCAATTATTATGTATTATATACTCATTACATTGCTAGGCAGTTTCCAAGTTGGAACTGTCTTCTTATGTTGAACCTAAATTTGCTTCAGTCTCACTTTCATTTATTTGTTCTCAAGTTATATATAACTGATACATAATCCTTTCTTGCAGCCTCTCAAGAATGTAAGGTAGGTTTGTTTACCCTTTGTGAGTTTTGGTTTGTTTGTTTTTTTCTTTTCCTTTTGGTGCAATCTAAAAATAAAAACACATATTGCTTCCCACCATGTTTTAAGTATGTTTGGTATATATCTGGCACAATTCTATTTGATCTCGGAAATGCATGGAGCAGTACAACCATGCCCCATAGGGTCACAATGAGTCGGCATTAACTAGGTGACAGTGATACCTCAATTTTATGATGCTTTCTGAGGAAAATAGATTGTTGGAACTGTAAAAATTTCATGCTTTCACTCAACAGAGATTTTTTAAAGGAAATAAAAAACTTTAATTCATTCATATCAACATATATAAAAATTCACTTAAAATTCAGTTTGCATACACTAGTCTAAATCTGTTACACACATTATCTTATTTTCCACCAAGAAAAAAAAATTAATCTGTGCCCCTCAATTTGAGTACTATTATCAGACACATCTCTCTACTTTCTTTTAAATTAAAAATCATTTTATTGGGGGCTCATACATCGTTTCACATAAATAAACAAATTGTGCCAAGCACCTTCACATGTTCATTGCTGTCATCATTCTCCAAACATTCGCCTTTCCCCTTGAGCCCTGTATTCGGCTTTTCCATCCTTTCCCTCTTCCCCTGCTCTCCCCTTCCCACCAACCCTCAATACTTTACAAATTATTATTGTTCTGTCATATCTTACACTGCCTGACCTCTCCCCCAACCTACTCCTTTGATTCTCATCCTTCCAAAAGGAGCTTATGTGTACATCCCTGCAGTTGATTCCATCGCTCTATCCCACCTTCTCTCCACCCATCCAGCAGCTCCAATCTCACCACTGGTCTGAAGGGGCTCATCCATCCTGGTTTTCCCACATCTCCAGCTCCCCTCTTTACTAGTGTACCTTCTCCAGTCCATCTGGACTTGTAAGGTAGAGTTGGGACCATGATAGTTGGGGAGAGGAAGGCTTCAGGAACTAGAGGAAGCTTGCATCATCACTGTGCTGCTGCCCACTGCCTGATCTGTCTCCTCCCTGTGACTCCCCTGTAAAGGGGTGACCAATTACCCAACAGTGGGTCTTAGGTCCCCACCCTGGTCCCCCCCTCATTCGTAATGATGTGATTCTTGTTCTTTGATGCTCAAGACATGCTCCCTTCGGCCCCTCTCATCACACAGGCTGGTGTGCTTCTTCCATGTGGACTGTGCATTTTCTGCGCTGAATGGCAGCTCATTTATCTTCAAGTGTTTGAGACTCCAGATATTCAGTCATTTGGTAGCTGGACACCATCATTTCTTTTACTCTGTTTGTCTCTGTTTCCATTTGTCTTCAGTGATATCAGGAGACAGCTGGTCCATTGGTTTTGATCTTTGTTCTTTGATGCCTGATACCTGATTGCTTCAGCACCTCATAATCGCATAGGCAAGTGAGCTTCTTTTATGGTGGGCTTTGTTGCTCCTGAGCTAGATGATTGCTTGTTTATGCTCAAGCCTTTAAGATGCTATATCTTTTAATAGCTGGGCACCATCAGCTTTCTTCACCACTCTTGTTCATGCACACACATGTCCTCAGTGGGCACCTTGGGGGGGGGCTGTGTTTCCTCGCGCCCCCCCCCCCCCCCCC
>PVJH01009138.1:0-80866 GCA_004026705.1 Nesogale talazaci | reverse complement strand
TTAATAACCCAGTGCAAAACTACTAGATTCAGGGTTCCAGTCCTTGCCTAGGTGACATTTTAGCATCAATATACTTATTATGACTTAGGCCTTACCCGGCCTCTCCTCCCCTTGGGAAAGCCTCCCCCATCACCATGCCTTTTTCTCCCATGTGCTGTCCCACATCCCTGGTGGCACACAGCTGACAGCCAGCAGGTCAGTGGTTTGAGCTGCGGGCAGGAGGAAGATGGGAGGAAGATGGGGCAGCCTGCTCTTGGAGCGATGGCAGCTGGGGTCCTGTGGGAAAGAGGCTCGGGTTCACCCTGTCTGCCTGGTGGACTCACTGCCTGCCCATGAGCACTGCTGGTCATGGGCATTCCGACTTCCGTGGGCCCCTCTCTTTCTACCTATGTCATGTGCCCCAGCTGATTCACCCACTCTCCATCCTGTGCTGGCCTGGTGAGCTGGGGGTCTGAGCAGGTCACGGGTGACCGCTCTCACCCAGGAGTGAAGGGCTGGATGGGGTGCTGGCCGGCTGCACTTTGTTCCAAGCACACGGGGCTGTATCCCTTTATGGTTTATTGCTTTATGGTTCTGACTTCAGGAAGCCAGACTCAGCAGGTCTTCTCACTCAGCATGGTCTAACTGCTCCCAGGCATTTCTGAAGTCTACTTTTTTATAGGAGTAGAAAGCCTCATCTTTCTGCGGTGGCAAAAGTGGTAGGTGGTTTTGAACTGCACCAGCAGGCCTCCTAAGCGGGTATCAGGCCTCGGCTGTTTCCTGGCAGCCCCGTGGTGAGAAAAGGCACCTGAACGGCAGCGAAGCTCCTCTCCCTGCGGTTCAAATGGAAACGCAGACAACTGCTTGCAGGTGGAGGGTCGGTGGACGCTGGGGCAGCTCAGGCGATGCGCGTTGTCTGGGTTTCTGACAGTCTCCCCAAGGAAAGCTGAGCCCGACCAGGGCTGTCTCCAACTCTCTGTGAGCAGTATATGGCTGAGATGGGCAAGCTTCAAAACTTCAGGTGCACAGGTCCCCCCAAACCCTTCTAGGCAACCCTAACTTGTCACCACCTCACAGGACAGAGCAGAACGACTCCCTCAGGCTTCTCCTTATGGGAAGGGACAGACAGCCTAGTCTTTCTCCCAAAGAGGGGCTGGGGGTGGGGTGGGGGCCCAACAGCTGACGCCTGAGCCACAGCACCACCAGGCCTCCTCTCGGGTGTGTGTCAATTGAAACCAAATGGAGATCCCAAACCACATCCCCGACTCATGGTACCTCACTGGGGTTTCTGAAGGCCCCATCTCTCTCAGGGAGCGGCTTCACTATGGACCTTGCCGAGAGCACAGTGTCCCCAGGCTCCAGGAGAGCTGGTGACAGATGAGCTGCAGGCTGCCGCGGTCTGAGGGCATGCGGTTGGCCGCCATCTGAGGTGGAAATGGTCTCCGGGCCTGATCCTCAGTCACCACCACCCCTTCCCGCCAAATGCCCATTCCTTGGGGGACTGATGTTCTTGGATCAACTCTCCAACATGAGAGGGAGGTGGCAGCTACCCACACACAACACCCTGGACTCTGCCACTGCTCAGGGCACGTGGAGATGTTCTGGTGAAACCATTTGCACTGTCCTGGGAGCCACTGACCCAGCGCACCGCCCCGGGGAAGCAGGGATCAATACCAGGGCACTTACAAATGTTTGTGGGAAAATTCCATTACCCTTCCTTCCTAGCTGTTCTTGGGACTTTATGATGCCTTGTCAGACACATCCCTGCTGCCTAATGGAGTAGTTGAAAGTGAATCGTGGGACCACAGATGGCACGCTGGAGCCATGGTATGACCAAAGAAGGGTCACCATGCACTTCCCAGAGAATGCATAAGTTGGTCTGCAGGGGGAAAAATGGCCAGAAAGCTCCTCAGAAGAAAAGATGGTGAGACTTTGCCTTGTGGACACTGGATGTGTTGCTAGGGGAGACCCGTCCCTGGAGGACATTCTGCTGGGAGAAGTAGCAGAGAGTGTGGAAGAGGAAGGCCCGCATCAAAGTGAATGGGCACAGGGCCTCCACCATGACCACAGCGGTGAGCAGGGCTTTGCAGGGTGCTAGGCGTTGGGGACTCAGCAGCACCTCCAGGTACAGAACACCATGCAGTCCAGAGCCCCAGCTCCTTGCCGCTCACAGAGCACAGCTGTCCACCCCCACGATGGCCTTCAGCTGCTCTAAGTTCCAGATCTAAGTTCTGCTCTAAGTTCAGAATCATCGGCGTGAACCAGAGTTGAGACTTCAGGTGTCTTTCACTCTGGGCTGAAGTTCTTCTTCATCTGTGAGTGGGTGAAATGTAGACTGCACGTCCTCTCCTATAGGGTGATGGGGAGATGGGCACGGAGCAAGTCCCAAACCCTGTAGAACAATTTACATTTGCTCTCAAGGCTTGACAGGAATCCTCTCTGGCCTGAGACCACATAGGCAATGCTCCTGTGCTCTGCACTCTGAACTCTGCACGGAGGCCCCTTGATCCTGGTCTTCAGCTCCATCTCCTGGAGTGACTGGGATGGCAACTCAATCCTGAGAAGTTCTTCTATCCTCCACTGAGCATTTGACATATTTCAGATGAGTTCCTGGTTACCTCATAGAGAGAATCCCCTTTCCTTCACTGACCAATAACATGTCCATCACTGTGTTTTAAAGCCTCCCAGCAGCACGCTGAGTTTCCTGTCTCTGTCTATTGCTGATGTCACAGGTCCTCTGTAAGGTGGGGGTCAGGAGTCTTTTCTCTGATGAGAGTCTTTGGGATATTTAGAACATCATTCTCAGGGCCTACTGGTCAAATGTGTACTGAACCCACCTCTAATGTGATGACTGTAACTGCTTCTTTGGAGAGACGTGTGCTGTGAGGTGGTGGTAATGATTTCCATGGCAGAGGGCTGGACGTTCCCCACCCTTGCTCTGTGATGACAGAACGTTACGACTCTCCTTATTACCCTCCTGAGCCTCTGAGCCCTCTTGAGAGTTGCCTTTGACCTAGAATTTTTTTTTTTTGCCATAATTCCACCAACGATCTCTTGAAGGAAATCTGTATTTCCATGACTAGGAAACTTGTGACTCTTCCCAGCCTCTGCTCATGATCCAATTCCAGAACCACTTCTGCACTGTGGAAACAGCACCCTCACTTCACGATGCCGGGTTCTGCCTTTGACCTCTAGTGTTGCCGTCATGGATAAGCCACAAGGGCTGGTTCTCAGGAGCAGAAGTTCATTTCCCCAGACTGTGGGGCTAGACGTCTGCGTGCAGGCTGCTCTCTCCTGGGCTGGGCTTTCTATCCCTGCCCACTCCGAGCCCTTCAAAAGGGAAGCCCTTGTATCCTAGGAGCTTCTGCTCAAAGGTGGTTGGCGTGTGGCTTGGCCTCTCTCTGCCCCACCTCTGCTTCCTTCCTCTGCTTCTTCTGATCTCTTGGAAGAGCTGGGCTCACGACACTTGCCCTGCAAGAATCAGGCCTCAGCAGCAAGCAATCCAAAAACAAGGAATGCCGGAACGGGCTTATGGCCATTTCAGGGGTGGGGGGTTGGAGGGGGCCATGTGCTACAATTTAATTAATAATGTTTCAAGATGTTTGTGTAAAATTCTGTTATCTTTTAATTCAAATCTCCACAAACATTTTGAAGGTCCCTCGAACATTCACACATCTACATATAGCCTCTTTCTTTCTATATATAAATATGCATATGCATAACTATAAATACATACATATGCATATGAACATGATCACAAGCATAAATACACATATGCATGTGGATATGAACATAAACATGGCTATAAATACACACATGCATATCTGAGAAGGAAGGCTGGGGAAGAGGCTCACACTCTACCTGAACAGATATTTCAGGCCAGTTTTCCAGAGAGCAGTAACTGGCTCCATTTGTTTCAGCCACTGTGACAACCTGCCTCACCAATTGTGAGAACAGGTCAGAACCGGGCAGTGCCTTCTTTGGTCACACAGACAGCTGAGATGAGTCGGACCAATGTGACCGCAACATCCATTTCCAACAAAAAAACAAATGGAGATGGTTACTGCTTTCTGGAAAACCGTCCAGAAGTATCTGTTCAGGTAAATAGCACACAAAGCTACGTGATGCAGGGAGGAGGCACTGTTGTTCCGCTGGCAACACTGTGTTCTCATCCCCAAGGTCCAGCTACCCAGGTTGGAGCTCAGGTAAATCCATGTCCCCACCACAGTCCTTTCCAAAGCCCCAGCCACTTGCTGCCACCCCACAGGACAGGGGGACTCCAGGGACACAAGCAAGAGACTTTTAATCTGAGGCTGAGAGTGGAGATTGGCTGCTGCTTTGAAGAGAAGCCCAGTAGCTTGGGTCATGAAAGAGGAGCTGCATCAACCTCACTCCCCTGTCGGGGATCTACTTTTGAAGAGCGGATATAAGGCTGGGGAATGAGCTCCTCAGGCTGCAGGAGACTCAGAATTCACTCGGCGGAGAACCACCCAATGTCGAATCCACCTTGATGACTGAGATGGAGCAATACCCTCAGGACACTTGTTTGCTGATGGGGCACAAGTCAAAACGAGAGGAAACAGCTGTAGGTGTGCATTAATAGATACTTGATCGTGGAACGTATGAATTATGAATCTAGGAAAATGGGAAGGCAGAAAAAATGAACATAGTGCATAAATATAGTTATCATAGGTGAGATACATATTGACCAATGGAATAAGAAGGAATATGGTCTATTAAGTTGAGAGTGGCAGGTTCCCAGGGGAATGTGCATCACATTTTTCAACAAAAAAACTTTTCAAGATCTGTCCGGCCATGCAGTGCTGTCAGTGGTAGGATAATAGCCACACACCTACAAGTAGGACCAATGAATGCAGCAAGTACTCAGAATTAAATGCCCATCCCTAATGCCAATCATGGAGGAGTGAATGAAATGGTGGAGAGGCATTGAAAAACAGCTTCTTGGCCAGCTGTTGGGACAGACTTATATTTGTGCCCACTCCAAAGAAAAATATCCATCAGGCATGGAAAGAATCAGCCAAATCATTAGTATAACATATAAGTAAGCTTTTGCTGAAGCTAACCCAAAGACAGTTGGAGTAATACAGGACCAGGGAGCTAGCTGGCTAAAACTGGAATTAGATTCAGAAGAGGATGTAAAGTGAAGATGAGGGCTACCATTGCTGAGGTCAGATGGATCTTGACTGAAAGCACAGGACACCAGAAAGAAGTTTGAGTTTATTGACTGTGCAAAGGTATTTGCCTGTGTGGCTCATAACATTGAGGAGAATGGAAATTCCAGAACGCTTCATTCTTCTCATGTTCGTAGAAACTGTGTATGAACCAAGAGGCAGTTGCTCCAACGTGACAAGGGACTATTGTGTGGTCGAAAAATCAAGAAAGGCGTGTGTCAGGCCAGGCTTTCATCCTCTTAGTCTGTTTGCTAAGCAGACAACTATCTAAGAATGTGGATGACATGAGGAAGGTGGCATCAGGATCAGAGGGAGCAACCTGCCACCTGCATGACACAAACCCTGTTTGCTGAAGCCCTTGCTGAAGAAGAGAAACCACACAGCCTTCACCAGGGATGGTACTGTGAGATAAAGGACCTGCCAGTCCTCCAACTGGGCCAGCCAATGATCTCCACATAGGTAGAAAAGATGAAAGTGGTCAAGGAGCTCATTTGACTTGGGGCCACCACCAATGCTTATGCAGGAAACCATCAGGACGTCAGGGAAGATGTCGCAGGGGGTGGTGGTGGGGAGAATCTCTTGCACAAGGACCTCTTTAAAGTTTTAAAAAGCTTGGATATCACTTTGAGAAGAAAGGTGAGCCTGACCTAAACCATGGTTTCTTTCAGTAATTCTCATATGCCTTTGGATGCTGGGCAGAAGCAAGGAAGACTGAAGGAAAATAGATGTTTTGGCATGATGATGTTGGCCAAGAATACTGAGTGTACCATGAACTACGAGAAGAAGAAACCGATTTTTCCAAGAAGGAACACACACAGTCAAATGGCTAGAAGAAAGATGGCGAGCTCTTAACTCTTGGACATTGGGCACGTGATCAGAAGGTACCGTTACCTGGGGGCACACATCATGCTGAGTAAAGCTGAGGGTTCAGGGAAGAGAGGAAGATCCTCTAGGAGATGGGTTGGTGTGGGAGAGCTAGCAGTAGGCTCAAACACAGCACAGACTGGGAGAAGGGTGCGAGCTAGGACAGGATTGAATGGACATCCCCCCCCCGAGGTCAGACTACTTGGACAGTCCACATCTTAGACCCTGAGTGCCACCAACATAAAGATACGCTATGGGGTGTCGGTAAAGAGCAGGTTCTTGTTTTCTTGAGGTTTAGGAGGCTGAAGGCTGATGCTTATGCAGGTTTAGAGGGAGGCCCTTCTCTGTCCATTGTCCCACGGGTGCCTTCTCCGGTCCCTCCATGAGGCACAAGTGATGATGGTCAGAGCCCATTGGTGTGACCTCATTATCTCAACCAAAGAAAATATCAGCTACAAAGAGCCTCAGAGACAAGGGCCAGCTGTAAAAATCCCCTTGGCAGTACTCTTATGATTTCAAGTCACAGATCCGAACTCCCCCAAATTCTGGGAAAACGTCTGAGGAAGGACAAGGGCCTCCATCACAGACTTCCCCCTCAACTGGCCCCAAACTGTACTAGGTGCAGGTTGGCAGAAAACCCACAGCATGAAACAGACAAGTATCTACATGGGAAACTATTGTCTCTCGACAGCCTCGGCCTAGGATAGGTCTGTTCACTCCTGGGGGTTGTGCTTCCATGCTGTTAACCTTTCCCCCAAAGAAGGATTTTTCTTCCCCTAAAGCTCTCTAGCTCAGAAAGCGAAAGGGCAGTTCTTCTCTGCCTTACAGTGTGGCTCAGATCTGGGATGGCCAGGCCTGAGGGCAGTGAGTGAGTAAGAGAAAGAGCAAACCTTCCCCTGGAGATTCCAGGGTGCTTGCATTGACACGGGCTCACAGACACAACTGGAGTTCCTTTGCAGAGACTTTTGAGTTTGGGGAGCAAAGCGAAGTCAGAAGGGGCAAGATCAGGACTGGAGGGTGGATGGGAATTCTCTTATGGAAATTCTAAGAGGGCAGCCATTTTGATCCTCCAGGTATTGTTGTGATGTAATAAAAAAACCCTCTCTGCCCCGTCTCTGGTCTTTTTCACAACTGCAATTTTCAGTTTCCCCCAGGCATCTAACTAACAAGCCCCTATGACCATCTAGTGTTCTAAGAGCCCCATGAAGACCTACTGTTCTAGGAGTCCCCGTGACATCTAGTGTCCTAAGAGTCCCCGTGACATCTAGTGTTCTAAGAGTCCCCGTGACCACCTAGTGTTCTAAGAGTCCCCATGACCACCTCATGTTCTAAGAATCCCTGTGACCATCTAGTGTTCTGAGTCCCCATGACCATCTAGTGTCCTGAGAGTCCCTGTGACAACCTAGTGTCCTTTGAAAAGTCCTACCATGACTTATGTATTTGGAGTTCCCATGATTAATCACCAGACTTTAGGAGCTGACCACTACCTTGTGTTCTGATCCAGCAGTTCCCTTGAGAAGTCCTTGTTTTGATTGGGTCTCCTTTTGTTAAGGTGCCCTGAAGAGTCCTGGGCCCCTGCAGACAGCAGCAGCTTTGTTTGGAAGAGGCCCGTGCATTTATGAGGTGGAGCCTGGAAGCATTCCTTTCTGACTTATCTTCGTACTTATTAGTGTTTCCACTACTCCATCAGTGCCAGGATGACTTCACCTAAAATCTGAGTGATCCAGTGAGCTCCCATCACACGGACTCTCACCTTTCCCCATCTGCTTTGCCTTGGAGAGTACAGAGAAAGGCCAAACTCATTTTCATCATTAAACACAATGTGAGAAGGCTAGGGGGTGTTCACTTACAAGATGAACCAGTAATGTATTGAGTGTGACAGAAGCTGTGCATAATTCATGCTCCACAGGCTGTACCCTACAGCGCACAGGGGGAGCCGGCCCTATTGATTCCTGCCCCGATCCATAGTGGACCGTATTCCTCTGACACCTTTTGGGACAGAGCTGCTCCTAGAGCCCTGGAAAGCAGAGTCAGCAGAGAGCTGTGGGACCATCGATCAACGCCCTGCTCATAAATAATGATCATAACTATAACAGGAGCAGCAGCTGTCTGTCCGCGCCAGGTGTCAGTCCACAGCTGGGTGCTTGGTGAGCCTTTTCCCACCCATGCTGTGAGGGACGCATCCTTGCCCTTTCCACTTGCACACGGGGAAACGGAGACTTCACCACCCCAAACCAAACCCACTGCAATTTAGTTGGGTTTGACTTGCAGCCACCCCAAGGCACAGAGTAGAACTTCCCCATGGGGCTTCTGAGGGGGTAAATCTTTATAGAAACCCAGGTGGGAGACCCCACCCCACTCTGTCTACTGCCCTACATGGTCCTTTGGGGGGCATTTTCCATCAGTAGTCCCCTCCCCCTTCCCAAGTGGAAGCATGGGGGGCCGGCTAACCATAAGGTGGGAGGGTCAAACCCACCCGTCACTCCCCGGGAGGACGACAAGGCCGTCTGCTCCTGTAAAGAATTGACATTTGAAAAGGCTTTCAGGGAGAGTACCCCACATCCCTCCATCTCTCTTACTGGACGGCCTGCGTGTTGTTGAGCACCACGGAATTCAACACACCCCAGGGCCACCGTGTGGATGGGTTCCAGCCACATCTTCAGCCTAAGGCTACAGAGAAAGGGCTTCCAAAAGGTCTTCTGACAATTAGCCAGTGGGAACGGTAGGGAGCACAACAGACACTGTCCAGTCCAGGTACCTAGGTCAGATGTGACTCAAAGGGCACAGTGGCAGAGGCCGGCCCAGATTAGGAAGGTGGTGTGGAACCGGGAGATGACGATCACCTTACCCTGACATTCATGGGGTCATCAGAGAGGGAGCAGAAGACAAAGCAGCAACAAGAACAACAGCAGCAATAACAGCAGCAGCAGCAGCAACAACAACAACAAAGTGAAGCCACCTTCCCGCAGTAGCAGTGGCATAGAAGGGGACGGCTTTGAGGTAAGAGGCTTCCCACTAAAGCCCTAAACCTATTCTTAAGTCTTGGACATCCATGTCAGAGGCTTTGTGGCTTTTAAGACACTGTCCTAGGCTGGTGCCCAGGAAGCGTGTTGAGCGGTCACTGGGGGAAGGGTCACTGACCAAGGAGAGGACAATCACCCCTGAATGACCGTCTTTTGCAGAGCCGCTGCTCACCTGGCTGTGCTTACAGTGGACCCTGTCGCAGGCACACAACCAGCCCCCTTCCCCTACACCACTGGCTGCCCCCAACTGTGATCTCTCTGGTCAACCTGAGGGTTGGAGTGTGCACTTAGTCTGTTTTCCTGGGCAGTCCCCCAAAGACCCATTCCTCTGCAACATGGCGGAGACAGGGAAGCAGGCTCTTTCTCACTTGCTGGTTCTCCACTGAGAGACATTGGTCAGGGTGGATCAGGTAATGGTCTGACCACGAGCGACTCCATGGTCAGTGGCCATGTCCTTAAACCACTGCGTGGTCCGTGAGTACTTGGTGACTCTCCCGGGACGATGGTGGTCTCCTCTGTGCTGGTTTGATCCTCCTCTTGAGGTGCGCTGTGACGGGGCTTACTTGGCTGCTGTAATAGTGCAGAGAGCCCCAGAATACAGACAGGGCCAGTGAGTGGTTCAATGACGCATGTGTGAGTCAAGCTCGGAGCTCTGTTTCAGAAGAAATGACCAGAGGGAACCCGAGCATGCGTTCTGGACTCCCGCATAAGCTGCCCATGGTGCACTCTGAGGAGCCATGGTGCCTATTTCCAGTCTTTGTGACAGCCCCATGTCAGAACGGACCCATGTGACATGGACCTCACAAAACAGACACCCTGCCACGGGGTCAACACCGACCTACAGTGACCCTGGTGGCTTCCGGAGGCTGTAACTGTCCGGAGTGGAAAGCCAGCCTGTCTCCTAGGGAAACTAAAAATGATGTGTATGTGTGTCTGTCAAAGATAAATCAATGAAATAACTTTTTATTGTCGTTGCGAACAGTCAAGTTTATTTCCCACCTGGGTGCTGAGGGGTTGTGGCAGATAGTGAGTGCGTGAGGTGGGCCTTGGGCTAGCATGCATTAGCCCCGAGCTCAGGGACCAGCGCCCCGACACACTGGGCAGAGACGAGGAACAGGCTGGGCCCCTGTGGGGTGGAAACTACAGGCACAGGTCTTGCTGGCGACCGGCATCTTCAAAGCTCCAGGCAGTCGTACTCAGTCGTCGTCATCTGTGGTTCGCGGATTGCTTTGTGGCTAACATTGTCCTGGGCTCACTCCGTGAAATAACTTTCTGGGAGGAAAATGCCACAGAATTCCCATTTGGATTCAGGCAAGACCTGTCTCAGGAGGGCGCTGTCACACTGGGTGGAGTGCTGTCTGTCTGGGGTGGGACTGGGTACACCACATCGTGGGGAAGGGAGGTGATGATGCCTGAGTGACAGCCGCATGACGTGGGCGCTGCATGTCTTGACTGGGAGAACGTGGTGCACCAGATGGACTAGTACGGGGCAGTGGTGGGGTCCAATGGACCTGGGACACAGAGGGTCTGGCAAGGTGTCCTGGGAGGAAAGGTGTCCTGATGTTGGTGGGAGAGGACCAGTGAATGGGGCTTCGTAGGTGGAAGAGGCAGGGAGGTGGCTGACACCTGTGCTCACCCTGCCCTCCCTCAAGCCCAGAGAAGACAGGCTGCCATCACGTCAACCTGACTCCTGATGGTGCCCCCCAAACCACCTGGTTCTTCTAATGAGACTCTCAAAACGCATCTGAAAATTCCTGATTTTCAGGAATTCCTCTCCCACAGATGACCCCATGGCACAGAAACATCTCTCTGAGGAAGTGTGAGTGCCCAGCTTTGATATTGTCTGGGCAATGTCGGCGAATGAGCAGCCCTCCGGGAAGCTTTCTATTGTCTTTCCAATTCTGCAACTTTTTTAATGTCGAAGACCTTGGGTCTGATGTCCAGAATCGCTCAACCTTGGTTTCTGAACTGTCCAATGCCTATTTCCTGTAAGTAAATAAAACATTCCATACGGTTCTGCGGGCTCTGTCATTTAGGGTGCCTACTTGTTAGCACAGGGGCCTTGGTGGTGTCGTGCTCATGCCTTCGGCTGTGATTCGCATGGCTGCCGGTTTGAAAGCACCAGCAGTGGCTCGGGAGAGAGACTGGGCGTTCTCCTCAGAGACCCAGAGGGGCTGTCATGACTCAGCACTGCTTAATGTCTGGGAGTTTGGGGTTGTTTTTTTGGGAGAGACTTGTTAGTAACTTACAGTTTATGATTTTTAGAAATCCATAGAAGGGCCTATTGAGCAAAAGTCTCTCTCTCTGTCTCTCTCTCTCTCCCTGTCTCTCCAGGAGTGGCGTGGCACTGTTTCCTTGTCCCTTGTAGACACTGGTGGGCAGGTGGCGGGGTGGGGGACACTCATCAGGGGAGCCGGCTCTCCCGGCTTCACCAGCTGGTCCAGGTGCCGGCCAAGCGCCTAGAGGCTTCTGCATCCTGTTGTACGAGCCCTCATTGACTTGGTGAGCACACAGGGAAACGCATCTCACGATATATTGACCTGCCCACTCCCAGTTCCAGTTCTTACTCCCAGCTCAGGAGAAAGTGAACATTAGCCTTTACACCACGACCTCATTAAAAGTCATTGCTTCAAGCACTGGATGCTAAGCCATGATTACAGACTCAGCACTGGTTATATATTTTTCTCAAATATGCCACTTGTCGCTGATTCAACCCTCATGGGTGAACCATTACTGCCACTGAGATATCAATGTCCCAGACAGGCGACTGCAGCATTTGTCCCACAGATATGGGCGGTGGGTGCTTGAAGGCTTCCCGGTGACTGGTGAACTTTCTCTCAGTATCTAAGTCTGCGAACAGAGGGAGGCGGCCCCGGAAACAAAGTTGCTGCGCCAAGGGTCTCTCTGAATGAAGTGGAAGCCTGGAAGTTGGTCTCCATGATTCCAGCCCGATTCACGCTTCTCTCAGCTGCACTGACCCAACCTGCCGCCCAGACAGGTGCCTCCCCTACGCCCGCCAGGAGCTGCTGCAGGCAAGGCACACACCAGCTTTGAGACGAACAATCTCAGAAGCAGGCCCTTGGGACATCCGCACGGCACACACATTCTAACTGGATACGCTTCATCCTTGGAAGGGCACGGTCCTGTGGGACGCATAGGTCTGCTACCTTGGTAGAAATCCTCCTGTGAGTGCTAGAGCAGCAGGTGTGCTCTGGGGCTCATCCACCACCGCAGTCACGAAGGCACAGCCTGCATGGCACTTCTCTTCTGTGGTGGCACAGCCAGCAGCTTCAGACTAAAGTTGTTGTTTTGAAGTGCTGTCCAGTCAGTTCTGGCCTATCGCGACCCCATTTATAGCAGAACCAAGCATCTTTCTTTGGAAAGGTACAAACAGGGATCTCCTCCAGTCAGCTGGCCAAGTGTCTGTCTTCCAAATCCCTGGTATAGAGGAGCGAGTTCTGAAACTCTTTAATTGGCATTCTGTCCAGTGGCCCATAAAAAACTATGGGTAGCATAGCAATTAAAGGGGATGCCAGAATATTTAATTCAGCTTGTGCTAGTTTTTGTGTCAATTTGACTAGGTCAGGACTCTCAGTCATTTGACAGTTAAGGTCTAATAATTCCCCACAAATGTGACTTTACACAATGTAATCAACTTTGTAATGGGATCTGCTATGAACAGCCAATCAGTTGTAAGAACAAAATCAAAGCCCTGTATGCAGGTCAGAGTTCTGATGCAATTAAACGGCCATTTCCTCGAGGGTGTGGTCTATTCTCTATATAAGTGGGCTCTGTAGAAAAGCATACTTTGCTTTGTGGGTCCAAATCTTGCACCTGGTCCCTCAGCCTCTAATTCCTTGCCTGCCATACTGCCTTCTGACACTTGGAGTCATCATGGCTCAGTCGTCTGACCTGCTGTCTGACCTGTTGAGCTTAGACTAACTCACCTTTCCACCCACAAGCCTGATCTGCTGGCCTTGGGTTCTTCTCCCTTTGCAGCCACTACTCTGAGGTGCTCACATTAATCTTGGGTTCATCAGTCCTTGAAACTACTGGGGTCAGTGGAGGCCTCCAGCTTATTTAACATCTGACCCACAGGCTTGGAAACTACCTGGGCTTGGATTGGACTAGATTACTTCTAGAATGATGTAAGTCATTTAATGTCTCTCTCTCTCTTTCTCTCTCTCTCTCTCAAAAATTGCTCAAATATCCCAGAAGCAAAAATTTAACAAAGTCCTGCACAGAAAACAAGCCCATTGCCTTGAAGTCCACACCAACTCATGGAGAGGTACTTGAACAAATGGTTTGAGCTCAAAATTAAACTAAAGGAAGCTTCAGTTCACCCAGAGCTGCCGAGGAAGGAATCCCTGGTGACCTGCTTCAGGAAAGATGACAATTGAGAAAACTCACAAGGTAGTTCCACTCTGCAGCCCATGGGCCACCATCTTGCCATCACATATTCCAGCTCTTACTACAAAGCATCCAGTTCATCGCACCTTGAGCCTCCAGGAGTAAGTCTACACACAGAGGTGTGACTGATGGAGAGAGTTAGAGAGAGCTTTGTGCTCAGAAGTTGCAAGTCATAACTGGGAGTGTTTGCAATTTTCTTGCAGCCTGTGCATAAGTCTAATGGCACTCAAGCATGTGCCTCCACAGGCGTGCCCCTGTGAGCTCAGAGTGTGGCTCCTCCATGTCCCCGCCCAAGGGAGGCCTCGCAGCACCTGTGGAGCTGGACAGCCCAATCTGCAAACCACTATGCTTCCCTGGTGCTTGTAGGTGGAACTTTACATTCTGCCCCTAATAACGCTGTGTAATTAGCCAGCATTTTAACACTGAAGCTAGCAGTAAACTAATGCTTTAGTCCTGTTTTCTAATTGAAATGATTAAGAGAAAGCTAATTAATTTACAAACTCTACATAGTGAATCACTGTCTATGATTAATTATGTCTACTTTTGGTTCTATACATGAGCAGCTTTAAAAAAAATCCCAAACACACAATAAGTATTAGATAATTTTTATCAGCCCGCAAACATTGTAAGGCATTTTTCAAAACCAACTTACATGTGTTTCCTTTTCCTTCTCACATTTCAAACAACTTCCCATCATCCAGGAACCCACCTAGACTTTTACATTTTCTTCTCATTGCTTTGACTGGCAGTAGCAGTCTAATGTTAATTTTCAGGAAAATGATTTGGGGTTAGGCATCTTATTTTAAAGTATTTGCTTAAATTTTGCCTTGGTCCTTTCTTTGTCAGTATTCCAATCCACATTTACCATCTTAATACAAACCCTTAGTATTCCAACTAGAACTCTATGAGAAGTCTTCAAAATGTTGACAGAAAATTCCTGCTATGAAAAAACTAATGCATAGATTTAAACTCAATTAAACCAAATTAAACCCAAACTAACTTGTTATGTCTCAAGGATCTAATTTGGGGCCCTTAGAAGGATCAGGCACCAGTTTACACAGATCCTGGTTCAGAGAAGCATGGATTTTGCTAAAATTCAAGTAAGAACAAATTTCACATTTATAGTGAGGTTTAGGTGGGAGAATAGTGAAACTGTTGGTGCTTTATGAACAGTCTATAGGGACTGTGCTGCAAAGAAATTAACAGCTTTCAACGGGATCGTTTGTCTTGAGAAGAGACAAAAAAGATGAAGATGAAGCTTGCAATGTCGCATCATTCATCCAAATTTTGAGGAAGCAAATGATCTGGTCTTTGTGCTTATTGACAAGGACAGATCATTAGTAGCAGAAACAAAAGCCAACTGACATCTTAACTGGTGTTACTTCCACAATCTTGACTGAAAAATTAAAGTGAAGCATCTACTTCACAGATGCAAAAACTGTTGTACCCAGATCAGGTTCAGATGAGTGCAAAGTTATCCATGGGATTTTTAAATAAGTGGGCTGAAGATGTTGAAGCATTTCTTGAAAGAATTGTAAGAGAAGATGAACCATTTTCACCAGCACCATGCTGAAAACAAAGCACAATCTAAATAGTGGTCCCCAAGAGGTGGGAGTAGTCCAGTCAGAGCAAAAGCAGACTGGTCAAGAGCAAAGGCCAAAGTAACAATTTTTTTTGGATGCTCAGGCATTTGATGACTTTCTGGAGTGCCCAAGACGGGCCTGCCATCTGCTTGAGAGCAAGTACCATCTGCTTGTGACCAGAGTGTTTCAAGAAAGTCAGCCAAACTTTTAGCAGAATGCCTGGGAAAGTGTCACCAGAGTTTGTCGCCACCATAACAAAGCGTCTCATTCTTCTCATCAGACAAGAGCACATGACAAAGAGTTTTGATGGGCAAGTGATAGGCACCCACTTCACGGCCCTGATTTGCCTCCTCCTGATGTCTTTTTGTTTGCTGCTCTTAAAACAATCTTCACAGGATGCTTGCTTTTCTTCAGTCACTGATGTAGAGAAGACAGCACAGATTTGGTTAAATTCCCAGGCCTTTCTGTTCTTTAGGGATGGACCAAGTGGCTGGTTTCACTACTTACAAGACTGTCTCGGCCTTGATGGAGCTGATGCTGAGAAACAGAGTGGGAACTTTTCATTTTTATCTGGCAATTCCATTTTCCACCCGCTTTCTTCAGTCCCCTTGTACTGCACCAATCTTGGGTGCTATCAGATTAGTTCAGATTCCCCGAGACCTGGTGTCTAATAGAAAGAAATGCTCCTAGGATTGCACCTGCACCCTAGACTGTCTCTAGCAAAATAATGAATGTACTCAACACAACAAGCATTTATCATCCTCCTAACTGTTCTCATGCTGGAGCCCACTGTGGCAGCCACTGGGTCAATCTCTCTTGACCTGGATCTTGTTTTTTTCACTGTCCTGCACGTTACCAACATGATGTCTTCTCCAGAGACTGGTATCCCTGACAACATGTCAAAAGTACGTGAGAGGAAGCCTCTCAGTTCTTCCCTCTAAGGAGTATTCCGGCTAAATTTCTTCCAAGACAGGTCTGTTTGTTCTTTCGGCAGTCCACTGTACTTTCAGTGTTCATCCCCAGCATCACACTTCAAATGCACTGATTCCTCTTCGGTCTTCCTTATTCAGGGCCTAACTTTCACATGCATGTGAAGCCACCGAAGGGACCGTGGCTTGGGTCAGGAGCATCCTAGTCCTCAAAGTGCCATCTGTTCTCTTCAACACTTTAATGAGATCTTGTGCAGCAGATTCACCCAAGAAATGAATCATTGGATTTCTTGACTGCTGCTTCCATGCACATTGGTCGTGGATTCAAGGGAGACAAAATCTGTGATAATTCCAATCCTTTCTTCAGTTATCATAATGTTACTCCCTGGTCCAGTTGTGAGGATTTGGGACTTCTTGACATTGATTTGTAATCCATACTGAAGGCTGCAATCCTTGATCTTCATCAGCAAGGGTTTCAAGTCCACCACATTTGTACCATTTGCATATCAGAAGTTGTTAGTAAGCCTTCCTCCAATCCTGCTGCTCCATTCTTGCTCCTGTAAGCCAGTTTCTCAGATGTTTTGCTCAGCATGCAGAATGAATAAATATGGTGAGAAGGTACAACCCTGACACTTTTCCTGTTTTTAAACTATGCAGTATTCCCCCCCCCTTTTTTTTTGGTCTACACAACTGCCTCTTGGTCCATGTACTACTCTTTACACAGATCTAATTTCAGTCCCTTCTTTCTAAATTAGTTCCCTTGCTGTCTCCAGCAAAATAATTAGTGTCTTGAACACAACAAGCATTTATCAGATGTCTACTAATGAACCTGCCACTACTTTAAGTGCTGGGTCTTCAGAGGTACATAAAGCAGATGACAATCCCTGTGCAGACAGCTAGACAATAAAGCCAGATGTCTAAGGAGGTCACATATTGTCATTGTTGTTTGGAGTTGGTTCCAATTTGTGTGGGGACCTTGACATTCAACAGAAGGTATCGCCTGGTGTTGTGCCACCTTCATAAGTGTTGGTGTGCTGCGATTCAGTGGTATAGCTACTCGCTCATTTAGCATGTGGGGCAGTGACAAATTCAACAAGGAAATCAAGTTGAGAAAGAGGTTGAGAGTGCTCCAGTGAGGTGCATGCCGCTTTCAATGTGGTGGTCTGTGAACACATTCGGGGGTTGGGCCAGAGACTGAGCAGAGTGGTCCCTCCTGGGCAGACAGATGTGCTGGAGTGAAATGTCTTAATATGGCCGCTAACTCCCAATAGACGATTGGGTGGGACTATGTAAATACAATGTGTGCCACACTCATCGAGTGGATTGGTCCATTTTTGTTACCACCCAGGAGTTGAAGCAGCCTCAGAACAAAGAAAATCCCAAGCATCTGGAAGAGCCTGTTTAAGGTCTTTGCTTGAAGTGGTGCAGCTTCTGGGACTCGGGATAGAAGCATGGAGGCCATGGGGTACTTTCTCCTCATCTGGTCCGAGGTGATAGAACTGGGACAGAGCAAACCCTGGGCTGGCTTCCTGGCCCATGGAGGCAAATCAGAGGGGTCAAGGTGCTGAGCTACTGAGGACAGGGGGGAGACTTGAGAGACTGAGAAACAGAGGGAGAGACTAGGCAGCTGCCTGAGAAGGCTAGTGCCTATATCCTAATTGGTTACTGATCCTGAGTTGCGGCAATTTATTGACGTCCCTAATAAGCCCCCTCAATTATGAGTGTTGTCTCTGGAGGCTGTGTAATCCTGTGAATGATCCTTGCAGAGTGGTGTGGGAGGAAGGATTGGCGTCAGAATAGGTATAGAAGAATGGAGCGAAGAGGCATGCCTGGCCCTGCCTCATGGTAGTAGGGAGGCCAGAGGAGGTCTCGACGAGGGGCATTGCACGGGGGCCAGTCAGTTTCCTGACCCAAGGTGTGTGATGTGCATGTGTCTGACAGTGCGCCGGTGATGAAGGTACGGCTTAGACTTCTCGGGACCTTCTGAAGACTGTCTGCTCTGAGCAGAACCACGGGCAGTTTTCTGGAGCCAGGGGTGGGTGTGGACTTGAGGAAAGAGGGTTGGTCTGGCTGCTGAGATGAGCATGAGTGCTAACATAAGGGGTGTGGCAGCTTGAACCCGCACCAGATGGACCAGGTGAGGGGTGCCAGGGAAGGGGCATCAGGGGGCTCCAGGACCAACACTTGGAGGGTGTGCCCCTCACTGCTCTAGCTCTGAGAGGACAAGCTCGTTTACCGGATGGCAGACCTCTTCTACCGACGTGACAACTAATTGCCTTAGTTCAAATATCACTTTCCCTGAGAACCCTAATTGACCGCATGCTATTCTCAACACTCGGCTAAACTGCACTCCTTCAGGCAATTGGCTAGGTTTATAGTGTGACTTTGTCCTCATTACAATAGTTCCCGAGTTTTCTAATGGGAAAACAAAGAAAAGAAAGAAAGAAAGAGAGGGATGTCCATCAACCTATGTCCGTAATCAGATCCATACCCAGCTCTGTACACACACAGTACACGCACACACGTACATATTCACTGTCATCGGGTCAATGCTGAGTCACAGTGACCCACGGAGCTTTCCAAGACTGCACTGTTTGGGCAGTAGGAAACCCAATCTTTCATGCACCCTCGCATGCACACACATAATGGTAGGTACCTTTGTGTCTGTTCTGATTATGTCCAACAGAGCCTTTCACTGCCCAGTCTTGCCCCATCCTCCTAACTGCTACTTTTGAGCCCATCACCAATGGCTCCTAGGTCAATTCGTCTCCTTGAGGGTCTTCCTCTTTTCTATCTTTTTTTTTCAACCATTTTATTAGGGGCTCATACATCGTTTTTCACAATATATAAATAAGCAAATTCGTCAAGCACCCTCACATGTCCACTTCTGTTATTGTTCTCCAATCGTCCACCCTTCTCCCTTTAGCCCCTAGTATCGGCTTATCCATTCCTTCCCCTCTTCCCCTGGTCTCTCCTCCCCTCCAACCCTCAATAGTTTATACACTGTTATTGTTTTGTCATATCGTACACTGCCCGACCTCTCCCCCAATCCACTCCTTTGATGCCCATCTTTCAAATAAGAGCTTGTGTATATACCCTTGCTGTTGGTTCCGTCTCTCTACCCCGCCTTCCCTCCACCCTTCCAGTATCTCCAATCTAACCATTGGCCCGAAGGGGCCCATCCATCCTGGTTTCCCCATATTTCCAGCTCCCCTCTATGCCAGTGTGACTTCTCCAGTCCATCTGAATTTGCAAGGTAGAGTTGGGACCATGATGGTTGGGGGACAGGGAGGAAGGCTTCAGGAACCAGAGGAAACTTGTATGCATCAACACTGCCTGGCTGTCCCCCTCTTTTCTATCTTTCTCTCTTTGGCCAAACATGGTGTTTTCCCCCAAGATCTGGTCTCTTCTTTAGCACATTTCTAAGTGGGTGAGATAAAGTTCCCACATCCTGGGTTCAAAGGAGCAGCCTGATTGCACTTTTTCCAAGACAGAGATGTTTATTCTTCTGGCAGTCGCCTGCAGGTTCGACATTCTTAGCCATGCCATAATCTGAGGACATGAAATTGCCTATGATCTTCTTTATAAATTGCCCAACTTTCTAATGTATTTGAGGCAGTAGAAAATGCCCTGGTTTGGGTCAGATGCTCCATTTGTCCTCCTACAAGTGACATGTCCACTCTCCCACACCTTATAGAGGCGGTAGAGCAAATGTGCCCAATGGAAAGTGTTGTTGGATATCTTGATGGCTACATCTATGAGCACTGTGAATCCAAGCAAGCTCAAATTCTGGACAACTTCAGTCTTTTCTCTGCTAATCATGATATGTCTATTGGTCCATTTGTAGGAACTTGACCTTCTTTACATTGAGTTGTGATCCACACTGAAGTCTACAGTTTTTGATTTCCATCAGCAAGTGCCTTAAGTCCTTTTGATGCTCAGCAAGAAGAGTTGTGTCATCTGCATATCAAAGGTTGCTAACACATCTTCCTCCAACCCTGATGCTGAATGGAATCAGCATGGAATGGAGGTTTTTCATCTTAAATTTTATCCCCAAATCTTATCCAGTTTGTGCCCTTTTGCTCATGGCTCCTCCTAGACAGTGAAATCTACTATCACGACTCTATAAAGGCTGTTACAGAGACAGCCACAGCAAACCGATCTTTGGTTTACTTGACACTCCTTTGTTCCCTTCACTCCATCCCATCTCACCAGACACAGAATGGATAGGCTCACTTTGTTGCTGAAAAGTTAGAAACAGTAGGTTAGGCCTCCTCCTGGGCCACCGCACACAGCACACTCATGAGCAATGAAAACCACTGTTGCTGGTATTATTGGTTTGTCTCTAACCCTTGTTGTTCCTTCATAAAAGTGAGTTCTTCCTGTGCACAGCACATGAGTCAAATTTGATGCTGTTAAATACCCTGTATACACACTGGGAGTCTGTTTTTAACCTTCTCTTCCTTCCTTTCTTGCTAGTAAAAGTAAAAAAACAAAACAAAATCAAGAGCTTGGTTTAGAAACATTCTGTACATAAAAAAATATACACCATGTGATTCAAGCTCTGGGACAAAACTCATTAACTTACTATTAGAAAGTTACTAAATTACTTCCTAGCTTTATTACAAAATGTAAAAAAAATGTTGCTTTAAAGGATAATTAGCTTTTTCATTAAAATGTAAAAAGGAGACCATCTTAAGGAAGAAAAACCCCTTTCTTAAAGACACGTGGAATTCAGTAGTCATTATTACTCTGTGGATTCCTGGTGCTGGAATTTCTCTTAAGTCTGTGGAAGAGGATGAGAGCCAAAGGAGGGAGAGTGCTTGCTGGACCTTCAGGAGTGATAGCTTGTTGCTCACGTGTTAACTTACCTCTTTTGAGACTGACCTAGGAAAGTTAGCCAGCAGGTTAGAAATGTTAGGGGACTCTTTCATCACATAGATGTCCGGCCAGTGTCCACAATGTCTATGTGGTATGGTTTCAGGGCACTGAAATGCAACTGTCTCCTATCTCCTTAATGTTTTTTAACTTGTGAGCATGTGACTTATGAAAGGTAAACACAAAGTCATAAAGTTGTGATGAAATTGAGTTTATAGACAGGAGTATGTGGGAATCCACCACAACTTTTGTAAAATGCACCATCCTTGCCTGGTCTGGAAATGCGAATTTATGGATGTTGTTTGCAAACTGTGGAAATAAACCTTGGGAGATTTCTCCTGCTCTTTCACTTTTATGTGCATTTCAGCTATAAATTTACTTTGGGGGGTGGTGGTGGACGATAACAATTTTATCTTGACACAATCTTTGGTTTCTACAAACACATGTTGCATGTGGCAAAAATAAAATCTTGAGTCTCGTTTAAGGTGTGAGCTTTCTTATACCTCCCTTGTCTAGTATTTCCGTGATTGTGGCAGGATGTGTCCAATGGGCCCTGGATTGTCCCTGAAGAGACTGGGTGAAGTTCTGGCCATGGTGCATGTGAACATGACCTTGTTTGGAAATAGGGTCTTTGACAATGGGACCAGAGAAAGTTGCATGAAGTCACACAGACATAGGATGATGTCTCTGAAAAGGGAGACCAGTTATGGGGACAGAAGCCAAGTGCGTTGAGTGTTTTCACTCCCCAAGGCCTCCCAAAGAGACCTCAAGGAGAGCCTGCTGCCTCTCTAGATGCACATGAGTGATGTGATGTGCTCCAGAATGTTCCAACGACTTGTGCAAATTCAGACACCCCGAGCCTATCACAGACCCTTTGAATCTGGATGTCTGCCCTGAACTTTGCATTTTGACACATTACTCAGGTACTTCCCAGCAGACAGAAAGTTAAGAACCACTAGTTTGCATATCAGCAAAGAAAGGGGACAATGCCCAGGATGAGAGAAATACTTGGGGAACCAAAATGTTCATGAGAAATTCCATTTGCTTTCATTGCCATTTTCTGTGGACTTCTTGAAAACCCATTACACATCTGTTAAGAATCTAATACCATTTATATAAACATCTACAACTTGATCACAAAAGGACAACCCAATCAAAATACGGGCTGCGTACTGTAATGGGCATTTTTGCCAAATAGGAGATGGTCAAGTGAGCCATAAGCATGGGTCAACTTTCTTTTCTTTTTTTTTTGGGGGGGGCATCACTGGGTCAACTTGGGTCAACTTTCTTTAATGACCAATCCTTTTCCTGTGCTGTCAATCCTTGACCGTCTTCTTTGCTGAAATGTCCAGCTAAGTGGACATTTAGAATTTGGGTAGGTTGTCTTCTTGTGGTTGGGTCTTCTGTGACCCACTGTCCTTGAGTCAACTCTCATTGCCCCTAGAGGGTTTTCAGACTGCAACTATTTATGGGAGTAGAAATCCCTGATTGTTCCACAGTAGATCTGATCTTGTGGGGAGCAGCCCAGCTCCTAACCCCTGAGGCCCCCACAGGGATAATGACTTCAGTGGGAAGAGTTCCCCACCAAGAGCGCTGCATTGTGTGCGTGGAGACTAGTGAGATCCGCTGTCTTGTCATGTATATTTTTACCACAATAAAATAATGAAAGCAGCACTCGCGTAGAGAAAACCAGGCCAAAGCAAAAACTGGTAATGCATAAAACTGAGCAGGACTGAGACTAAGCAAGAAAGATGGACAGAGAAAACATCTCCACCTCCCAGCCTGTACAGAGAAGTGAGAGAAGGGTATGTGGGGATGGGGGTGAGGGTGAGGGGGGAGGGGGCATCTAATCTAGACCATTCTGTTCTGTCCCAGGATTTGCCCTGGGACAACCCTACGAGCCCCCTCCCATGATGACAAGTTAACCAGCAGTAAGGATGGCTGGTGAGGAAAGTGTCAGTAAACAGAATTCCACTTCTGCCAAAGAACTCCCAAATATGTGACCAATGCCTTTTAAGCAGAATACCAAAAATTCCAGAAAGACAAACAAATGGTCTTAGAAGAAATAAAACTAGAATGTTCCTGAGAAGCAAGAATGGCAAGACTTTGACTGGTGTACTGGGATACGTTATCCAGAAAGGCCAGACTCACTGCCAGATCCCCCTGTGCTCACAGTGGCCAGAGGGCAGGTATCCGAGTGGCTCCGCCTCCAAAACAAAGCACCATTTCATCAGAAGAGTCACACCTTCCTGTGCCCCACACAGAATTTTATAAGATGCAAAGTTTACAGGCGCTAGGAGATCTGGTGGCACAGTGCTTGAGTGTGGGGCTGCTTAACCCAAGGTCAGTGCTCAATGTCACCAGAGGCTCGGTTGAGAAAGCTGGGCTCTCTGACTTCGTAAAGAATGACAGTTTCAGAATCCTCCAGGGCAGTTCTGCCCGGTTCTGGAGGGCGACAGGGGAGGCATGGACATAATCCATGGCGGCGAGTGTGGTTTGGTTTTGAGGAGGTGCTAACAGCCATTGGGTGATGGCCACAAGATTGAGAAACCTCAAGAAGGCTGGGCCACTTGTTCTTAGAGTCCATCTTACGATGTCACAGCACCACCCTCTCCACTGCCAGTTCCGGGGCCCTTAAACCAACCCCCCCCCCTCCCTGTTTCCATCATGGCTCTTCTGTGGCTGCAGGCCAGCAGCCGCTCCCACCTGTGGGCCAAGATGACAAGAGACGCTCTGCTCAGCCTCTAAGGTGTCTTGCTGACCCTAGGAGATTTTTCATCCTGGACGGGCTCCGATCCAGAAGAACCATGAGTAATGGCCGTTCTCAGAGAGGGCAGTGGCTGCACACTCGCCCAGCACTTTCTGTGAGCTGGGCAACTGTCATGGGGGGCATTTGTCTGGGCATCCAAGTCACCCCATTAGAAAGAAGCAGGAGAGAAGGAGAGAGCAGAATTAAAGGGATGGAGGCACTCACTCCATGCAAAGAAGCCCCTCTGCTCTTTTCATGGCTTCTGCTGCTTAAACGCGTCCAGGTTAGCCTTGACTCTGTGTGTGTGTGCGTGCGTGTGCGTGTGAACGGTGGTGTTGGGGATTGCTGTTGGTGGTGGTTTGTGATTGCGACTCTAACCCCACATCTTCCTGAGTAATTGTGGCTTTTTGAAGATGTGAGTTTTCAGGTGCAGATGAGGTGATGTGGCTATAAAGCAACAAAATAGATTTTCCCCCCATTTCTTTGAGAAGCCCTGCTCGTTATTTCCAGCCCCACGTCGGGTCTGCGGGGAGCGCGCCGACACTCTATCCTCGCCGAGCCCTTTATGGCTTTTAGAAGTTACAAAAGAAGAGAATTAATTGTTTTGAATTTAGTCATTTTGCACTGGGCAAATATTGATTTCTTTCCCAACACCTTTAATTTCTAATGGAGCTTGAAATTAACTTTGGATTTTAATTCTATTTTACTCTGGGTTTGTACGGCAGGGCCATTAATAACGTCGGGGAGCGCTGAGAGCGCTTCTGGGCCCGGCGCCCGCGGTGGAAGCTTCGAGTCTGGGCACTGGGCTGTCCAAGTTTCTCGGTTCTATTCAGCAAAAAAAAAAAAAAAAAAAAAAAAAGCTTTACTTTCTTTACTAACTTTGCCTTCAATGTCTTCTTTCGACCGTGTTCCAAGCTCACTGCCATCAAGTTAATTCCGACCCACAGTGACCCCTGGGGCGTGTCCGAGACGGCCCCTCTTTGTGGGTGTCGGCCTCGTCTTCCTCCCATGGAGCAGCTGACTGTGGGCTTACCCCCCTCATGTAACCACAGTGACGTCACCAGGGCCCCTTTCCATAGCACTGAGTGTCTGTTCCACTCCATGGTAGAAGGTCCACACAGGTGACCCACGGACTGATTCCACTCCTTTGCATTTAGAGTACTGCAGGGCTGCGCTGAAGACAAGCTCTCTAGTGGGTCCCATGAGCGAACACTGGGAGCTGAAGAGTGCGGTCTTTAAGGTAGATGCATGGTGTCTTCACAGATTCATGCTGGCTTCCCAACACCTCCTGGGGTCTTGGTAGTGGGTGATTCTGAAGGAGGCCACCAGGAGGTGCTGCTGAGGATCTGGAGCCTCTGCTCTTTCTGTCAGTGCCGACTGACCTCTTGGTGTCACTGGAGACCTTCCTCTCCCTCACCACTGGCCCCTCAATCCTGCCTTCACACCCTCTTTGATTCTGCAGCAAATGGCCTTACTGAAGTTGATGCTGAAAGAAGATTTGGGGAACTGGGTGGTGCCAGCCCTGCTGGTAAGAAGACTGTTGGGCCACATGGGGACTCTGCTTTGGGACAAGACTCAAGCTAACCCTACACCCACTGCACCACCAACCCAAATGCCTCTCACTGGCCTGGCCAGACGGCCCTTCTCCAGCTCCGGACACCCAGCCTCCACTCTGTAAGACCCACAGCGAGCTCATCTTCCTCAGTGCCAACATTCTACTGATGGCACGTGGTGCAGCAAAAGGCCCCTCGAGGGCCGAGTATGATTTTCCACTGGGTTTCCTCATTAAAGAGGCACAACAGAAATGCCGTTTTCTTAAACTAATCAACAGAGAGACTGCTGGAATCTGAGGAGCACAGCATGAACATTACAGTCGGTGCAGATTAACTCTATCTTTTTTTATCACCACGTGTGAGATTGATGTTAATCAAATGTCAAACCCAACCTCGTTGCTAGACAGGGAGTCCCATGAGTTGGGACGGAGGGCCTGGTGGGGGCCTTGCCTCCCAGGGGCCTGTCTAGAGCAGCATGTGGGTGGCTGGGAGAAAGAGAAGCCTCACTTTGAATGCAAGAGCGAGTTGTTCTAAAGCACTGGGTTTTTCCTCATTGTCATTTAAAAATATATTTACATAGAAAATAAATTGTGTGGGCTTTAAATGAATATGCCTTCAGCCTCTGCTATATTTAAATTCTTTCACCATCTAACATATGTTTAAGGTGTAGGGGAAATGTTTTTTGCTAATGAACTTTTTCCTTCATTGCCAATGGCAAGTCTAATGCTTCTCAATAAATTTGTCTTCTGTATTGTTTCTCTCCTATAAATCACTTGGTATCTTTCTTGTCATTTCTAACCTGTTACCCACCCCCCACTCCCCAAATATTGGGAAGATGGTCCAACTGTTTTGCAAATTAGCTGAAATTATGATAACCTCACCAGAAAGATGTGTACCAGTGTTTTATCGACTGCAAAGACATTCACCTGTGTGGATTATGACAAACTACAAATAATATTGAGAATAATGGGAATTCCAGACTACTCTATCATGCTCAGGTAGAAACTGTCCATGAACTGAGAGGCAGTCCTTTAGACACAATAAAGGAACACGGCCGGGTGTAAAACTCAGTCGTTGCATTTCCCATCATATGATTCAAACTGTGCGCCGAGCAGACAATGTGAGGAGCTGCCGTCTATGAAGAAGCATGTACCGCCAGGGCCGGAGGGAGGCTCACGGACCACCTGTGACACGCAGACACACCAGCCGTCTTGCTGAAACCGAGGAGGACTTGAAGCGCTTGCTGATGAAGATCAAGGACTACAGCCTTCAGTGTGGATCACAGCTCAGTGTAAAGAAAGCCAAGATCCTCACAGCTGGACCAGGAGACAACATGGCGGTCAAAGGTGAAAAGACTGAAGTTGTCAAGGAACTCATTTTATTTGGATCCACAATTATGCTCATGGAAGCAGCAGGCAAGAGGTCAAACGGTGGCTTGTAGTAGGTAAATAAGACGTATAAGTCCTCTTTGAAGTGTTTGAGAGTGAGTGTCCATTGGAGGACTGAGGTGTTCCTGATCCCAGTTCCAGTATTTTCCATTGCCTCCTCTGTATGCCAATGGTGGACGGTGACTGAGGAAAAGTGCAGAAGAATTGGTGCATTTGAATCACAGTGTTGGAAAAAAACACGGAAGACGCTTTGGACTGCCAGAAGAACAAACACATTTTTCTTGGATGGAGTATAGCCAGCATGCTTCTTAGAAATGAGATTCTGGCTCAGAGCCTTTGGACTTATTCTCTGGGGAGGGCAGCTTCTGAACAAAGGCACCGTGCTCGGTGAAGCAGAGGGTCAGCAAGGAGAGAGGGAGACTGTGGATGAGCCGGGAGTGCACGGTGCCTGCAACAACAGGGTGAGCCTGACCATGGCTGTGCAGATGCCATTGGCCTGGGCAGTGTCATTCTGTCACCCATAGGGTAGCTGTGAGCAGCGACCAACTCAAGGGCACCTAAAAACAGTGACCCAGCATCGCTGATGTTGTGGCTACTTGTAAGCGCCCATAGGGTGTCAGGATGTTGCTGGGATGTTGTGCATGTGATTAGCATTTACGACCAACTGGCTCCAAGGAAAGATTACTCTCCAGGGTTTCCCAAAGTGGGTGACACTAAATCCCCAGAGGTGCTGGCCTGACTCCAGGGGGGCTGCAAAAACAGACACCTCCACTTTACCTGCACGGTGGGCTATAGCACAAATGTTTGTGATTGCCAAGTAAGATTTTTCTGAAGAAGTGACGGTATGTCAGTAAGTTTGTGAACCTCTGCATCTAGATAATGTCAGAGGACTTTCTTCAACATGTGAAGGTCTTAAGAGTTGTTTGTCTCAAGACTGTCACCAGCCATCCACACAATCATGTAAACATTTTCCCAAATTATCTATTATCAATCATCTACCAATCCATCTACCTCATCCATCCATCCACCCATCCATCCATTCATCCATCCATCCATCCAACCATCCTCCATATACTTGTTCAAATACCATCTATTTATGTCAATGGACATGATTCTGGGTCTGGATCCTCTCGTGGCTTGTCCTCTGACCTCTAGTTTTTTGGACTCCATTCAGCAGGCTGCAGTACTGTGTACTAAGTACTAATCCTGAGGATAATCAAGGGCCTGCTGACTGACTTGGATTCATTATAATCTATAGCCTGATGCTTCTTATCTTCATACAGATCATGGGTTCTTCAGTTCCTGGAGCCATGAGAGTCAGGGGAAGCTTCCAGTCTAACATCTGACCCATGGACTTGAACTTGATCTCTTCTACAACTATGTGAGCCATTTTCTTGATATAAATTTCTCTCTGTACAAACTTATATACACCTCATTGATTTTGGTTCTCTAGAAAACCCAACCTATCTATCATCTATCTATCTATCTATCTATCTATCTATCTATCTATCTATCTATCTATCTATCATCTATCTATCTATCTATCTATCATCTATCTATCATTTCCTATCAGTAGATCCATCTATCTATATGTCCACCTATTCATTTATCCACTCATCTACTTACTGAAAAAAATTTAAAAAAATAACAGCAATACACCCATTGCCATTGAGTGAACTGTGACTATTCCTACTTGTTGATCTCTCCCTACCTTGCTTTATCCTTCCATTCTTGCCTTCCTCTTTCTCATCTCCATTCTTTCCTTCATCAACTCACCTGTCCATCCATCCATCATTCCAACCATTAACCCCTCTCTACATTCCATCAGTCCTGTTTCTCTCAACACTTTGGCCAGAGAAAATCAGGCAGGGGACAGTGCTGTTGTCATGCCCATTGGTGAGAAGGACCCTGTGTCCTCAGCCTGTGGGTGCCTGTGGATGAGGAGCTGGTGGTCCCTCTAAGCCTGTTCCTTCATCCTTGCACTTCTGCCACTTTTGTGACTCAGGGTTACTATAGCTATGTCTCTCCCCACCACCCCACTCCGCTTCCTGCAGCCCTGCCCTACCTTGTGTTACAGTAGCTGTGCCCCCACCCCCTCAGCAAAGATGGACTGAGTGCAGCTGGGGTGGCTGCTGATCCTCACTCCCGACTCCGTGTGGCCATAGCCGGATACCTCAACAGGTGTGCCTGGTGTTCGTCCCACCACACCTGCTCTGCCACCATCACTGTCCTCTGCTCCTCATCTTGCGTTCACACGTATTCTTTTGTGAGTCCGTGTGTCTATACCTTTGCTTGCTCATCCTTTGGTCCTGCTCAGAATGGCTGAGTGCCAGCAGGTGCTGCCCTGTCCCTGTCCCAAGGGGAGTGAGGGGGAGGGAGAGGCCGCATGTGAAGGTCCCCAAGAGTCCAAGCAGCACCCCACTCTTTCAGGGACAGGTGCCACAGGAGGGTGTGACCCAGCCACAAGGATCTGGAAGGGTTCCCTCATAGCACAGAAGTGTCGAGAGAGATCTCACGCAGGGCTGGTTAGATGGATGGATCATGGGAAATGAGGAGGCGGTGGGGTGGGCAGCCAGAAGCCATGCGTGCTGCACATGAGGTCCCAAGTTGAGCAGATGCCACTAAGGAGGGGGGCTGCCCTCACCACCTCTGCCCCCCTCGGTGCCCAAGGCTGGGATCTTTCATCTGAGTCCACCCCGACTCCAGGCTCCCAGACTCTTCCCAGTACCGTTCTTAGAGGCATTGGCTAGTCAGAAGAAGATTGCCAGACAGGATCTCCTTTCTTCTGAGGAGTCTTGCATAGGATTCAGGCTGCCAAGCTTGCAGTTAGCAGCTGATCACGGCATCCACCTTGGCCCTGCTCAGGCATGTCCCAGTGGCTGGGGCATGTGAGCTAGTCCAGCTAGGTGTGCTAACACATGGCAGGTGTGGCCACAAGGGTGATCGTTACAGTGGACCATGGACCACCCCGACCGGTGGTAGGAAGCCCTCTGTGGTAGGAAGCCCTGGTTCCCTTCCTGTGTGCAGACGAGATGCACAGTCAAGCCAGTCTTATGGTTATAGAACCTGAGGGGGGCACAGGGTCCCTTTGTATAGCCACGCTCGTTCCCTGACGCTGCCTGTGGGGGCACCAGCTTGGCATTTATGTGGCTGTGTCTGAATTTAGAAATCACGCAGCCCCCAAGTTAGGATATATCTGGTAGGCCATTTAGTCTCCTTTCTCTCACCCTGAGGATATGCATGTCTCCACTCCTGGGCAAGGTGAGACTCTGTTCTTGAAAAGAAAGATCTGGACCATCTCTTTCCTCTCAGTAGAAAGATAGGACATGTGATCATTAAATTCTCACCCGCAAGCATTGCCCCTTCTCATCAGACACCTCAACTGTTTCTTTGGTCCTGTGTGTGTGTGTGTGTGTGTGTGTGTTAATAGTTGCATGTTTTCACATTGTCCAGGTTGTCTTAAGACATTGCATGAAATTCCCTGTAAAGAGATTTCATCCGAGGTGAGGGTGATCAAGGCCCAAGAGAAGCTAGCAGGTGATCTAGGGAGAACCTCCACTTGCAGCCGATGGGACGGGCTCTCTGAGCTCAATTAGAATTCTGCTGGTGGGCAGATGGAGGTCCATGCTAGGCGTGGCCAGGTTCATAGCACACAAAATACTAGGTGCGGTTACTATATCATCTAGTGCCAGCTTGAGGATATTAAGGGTGAAGGGGTTGAGTCTAGTCTGTCAATCAGGTCACAGTCTGATGCTTCCTTGTGGATATGGTCTTCTTATGAGGATTCTGGGAACTTCCTTTTTTATGTCCTGGGAGGTGGACTACATACTCTCTCTGCTAACATTCCTGTTGACTAGCCCACTGGAGACTCATGCTGAGATGCTTCTACTGCTGATGAGTCCACAAGACTTTGCACCCACTGGCCTGTGGTCTTCCTGCGTTGGCATTATTGTGAGTCTGAATAGGAGTTTATGGACTAATATAAAACATATGGGCTAATATCAGACTGATGGATTTGATCTGGACTGGGATGGATGTGTGCTCAATATACAATTGCTCTACCATATAAAACTCTGTTGCACACATGAGTGTCTCTGGATTTTTTTCTCTAGTCAACCTGGCCTAACACATTCCCCCTGAGTAGCCTGCAATGACCAGGAGGCTCAGGACTGCTCTGCCCTCTCCAGCCCCAAGTCTGCACAATGACTCACTTTAGCACTACATGGCACTCACACACACTCACTCATCTCACTCACTCACTGCTGACTCTCAGGGACCCAGCAGGACAGGGCAGACTTCCCCTGTGGGCTTCTGATGCCCTAACTCTTTAGGAGAAGGGAAGCCTGTCTGTCTCCCTCAGAGAGGGTGGCAGTGAGCATTCTTGCTTAAAGACTGTTCTTTGCCTGGCACCAAGGCCACATCCGTGTACTTTTCAGGGCAATGAAGTCTCAGCCCTCTTCCCAGGATGAGGGCTTCACTTTCAGCATGATGCAAGGTCTTCCCTCTCCCGGGCTTCTGGCCTGAGGAAGCACGGCTTCTACTGGCTGGGCCCTGGGTTGGGGCTTAGGTCTTCTCACGCCAACAACGCGGGCCGGCAGCTGGGCCACAGTGTGAGACCCTGCCGTCCCCACACACCACACCCCGCCCCACCAGGGGCACTGCGGGGGCATTCTCTTCCAAACCACCAGCATGACAGACATGGTTTGGGTACCAGGACCAGTCCACCGGTGGGAATCCAGCCTCCATTGTACAGAGTTAGCTCAGTGGGCAGCATTTTCTCGGTGGCACTGGGGACCACAGACAACACCCCCCCCCCCCCAGATCCCACTCCACCCCGGACACTGATTATCCAGCTGCCACAGGCAGGGTGCTGCAGTGGGACACGAGAGGGGTGGTACTCACGGTTGTGGCAGGTGGCCCCGCTGTAGCCTGTGTCATCACACGTGCACTTGAAGCTGTCCCACGTCTGTGAGCACTTCCCCCCATGTTCACAGTGATTGGGCTCGCACCTGCCAAAGAGACACAAACAACCCGCACAAATGAGGTTGACCAGTGACCAACTCCAGCCCATCCCAGCCATCCGCCACCGCAGCACTGGCTCTGTGAGCCAAGGCCATTCATCCTGGTTAGTTTAAGCAGATTACTGTGACCCCTGATGGGGAGGGCCGGCTGCTCAGGGGGTCCTCATCGCAGCCCAGGCTGCGGGCCCCTGGCGAGTGAGCAGCGGACACTCCAGGTGGATGGGGCGCAGACCAGACCTGTGGAGGGTGTCCGTGCCTCTCCTGGCCGTGAGGTGGCAGTGGAGGTATCCCTGCTTAGCCTCAAGCTCGCTTTTCTCTGGGATGAGACTGGGCACAGGACTGTCTACACGCCCACCTTACCCCCTCCCAGTCTCACCCACTGCCCATTCCCCACACCCGCAGTGGGACAATCCAGTCAGAGGCTGACAGAGGCTGCATCAGAGCACAGGGACAAACAAGCACAGGGCCCATGTCCCGGTCCTTGTGTCTGTTCAGGGAGAGGACAGTGACTCTGAGGTTGACCTTCCTGACCCTCAGTGCTCTCATTGGAAAGCAAGGTGCATCTGAGGGTCTTCACTCAGTGTTCAGGAACATAGGATGGGAAGATGTGGGGTTTTTCTGAGATGTGTAAATCTGGTGGACCTCTGACACTGTGGCTTCCCAGCTTGGAGGTCAAGTAGCATGTAGCAAACAGAGATGGGGTGCTGTCGGCATTCTTCACAGCTGGTGAGACCGCTATAAAGAGTGAGATTCCTGTGGCATGGTGTGGGGTCACAGGTAGGGGATTTTGGGAGAACTTTCCACCGGGAGCCCCTAATGGTGACCCCCTACCCCAGAGTCTTATTCTTCACTCCCAGCTGAGCTGGGGGCCGCTTAAATGATACCTGGGGTGGACCCCTGAGCCTACACGGGGTGTTCTCCCTTCACATCTCCTCAGAGACATCACGTCATGCCCCCTAACCAGGACTCACTGAGCACTGCTGTGTGTAAGCACGGGACATGAAAGAAGTAAGATTTCCTTACTCAATGCAGAAGGAAATAGAGGAAAGAACTATGAGGCAAAAGATGTCTATAGAGGTATGCATATAGGCATGTATATATGTAAATATATTAATATGTAATGATCGGGAGACAGGTCTATGTACATATATTTATATATTAAACACCAAGGTAGCAGATGGACATTGGGCCTCTCTCAAGTCCTCCCTCAGCACAAGGACACTTTGTTCTAATAACTTGGCCTTCTGTGATTCTCACCTTCCTGACACAATTGCGGAAGTCAAAATGGGTGCATAAATAATGTAGTGAGGAAAGTTGATGGGACCCGGCTATTAGAAGATATGGCACCTAAGGTCCTAAGTCTTGAAACTAAGCAAGTGGCCCCTGAGCAGGGAACAACAAAGTTCACATGGATGAAGCACACCGGTCTGTGTGATCATGTGATCACAAGGTGTCCATGGGACCAGGTATCGGGCAGCAGAAGACCCCACACAAATATATTAATGCAAATGAGTGGGGTTAGAGCGGAGACCCAAAGCCCGTCTGCAGACAGTTGGACGTCTCCCCACGGAAGGGCCACAGGGAAGAGATGAGTCAGTGGGTGCAGCATAGCACCGATGGAACACACAACTTTCCCCTAGTTCTTTCATGCTTCCTTCCCCCCACTATCATGACCCCAGTTCTACTGTACACAGCTGGCTAGACTGGAGCATGGACACTCAAGCGCTCTGGACACACAGAATCCAGGAGGGACAAACCTCTCAGGAACAGTAATGGGAGCAGTGATACCACGAGGGTACGAGGAAGGTAGGAGGAGATGTGGAAGAAAGGGGAAACTGACCACAACGATTGACACATAAGTACCCCCCCCCCCCAACCCAGTGATGAGCAAAAGAAATGTGGGTGAAGGGAGAGAGTGGATGATGTAAGATATGAAAATGATAATAATTTATAATTTATCAAGGGACCACAAGAGTGGGAGGGTGCGGGAGGATAGGAAAATAGAGAAGCTGATAACAAGGACTCAAGTAGAAAGAAATGGCTTGAAAGTTATGATGGCAATAAATGTACAAATGTGCTCGAAACAACTGACGCATGAATTGTTATAAGAGCTCCACGAGCCCCCAATAATAATAAAGGTTTCCTCACTGACTTTCACAAAGGTCTTGCCTAGCAGATCTGCTGCGCACGTAGGCGGGGTCATGTACACTGGAAATGGAACATACAAGGGGAGAGAGAAGTTTGGTCAAGGAGAGGATCAGTGGAAATGAGGCAGTGGTTGTGACAATGGGTCCAGGTGTGCCTCGCTGGTGACGAGTTCACAGGACCCAGCAATGGTTCCTTCTGCCTGACCCAACCAGACAGGAACTCACATGAGAGGGCTGTCTAGCAGCACCCCCACGGAGCTCAGATGAGGGGCCTGTGTGAGTCTGGGCACCGTGAAGAGTCCTAATATTTAGACTGGTGGTTGGGAGAGCTGGGGTGAGTGGGGCCACATTGCTGGGTGTGGGAAAGGGGTGTTATGACATAAGTCAGGTCAAGGTGGTGGGTTCTCTCGAGGTGGGGCTGGACTTTAACTCCACAGCCAGCAGCACCTATGGTTCCTGTGATTTGAGTGTGGCCAGTAGCAGTTACATCAATTCATGTCAACTTGATAAGTAGGTTGAAGGGGTGGAGTTTAGCTTGTTAGCTTGTAAATCAGGCTGGATGATGCCTCTTGGTAGGTGTGACCTTTTCATGAGGATTCTGGGAACTTCCTCTCTTCTACCTAGAGGAGGGTCACACCCTCTCTCTCTTTCACCTTTCTGTTCAGGAGTCATGAGGAGACCCTCGCAGTGCTAAGATGCTTCCACCAACACCGGACCCAAAAGACTTTGTACCCACCAGCCTGTGATCTTCCAGCATTTAGCATCATTACATGTGCTGTGTGAGTCTGAAGATGAATTTATGGAGTAGTATCAGACCTATGGGCTAATATCAGACTTATGGACTTGATCTGGACTGAGCTTGGATGTTTTCCCAAGATACAATCTCTCTTTGATATAAACCTCTTTATGCATATACGAGTGTCTCTGGACTCATTTCTGTAGTCAGCCCAGCCTAACCCAGGCCTTATCAGGGCTTCAGAGGGAATGCTCGCAAAGACTTTAGGTCCTGGCTGAAGGTGCCTGTGGGGCAAGGGTCATGCCAACCACAACACAGGGTGAGTTTACATCCCACGACCCAGGGAGTGAGTGCTGGGAGCCAGAGCCCTCTCTAGCAGTGTGGATGTTAAGCCTTCCCCTCAGGAATGCCCGCCATCAGCAGACTGCAAAGGAAGGTGAGATGCTAGGAATTATGCCAAGAAGGCAACTCTCTCTTAGAGGAGGACGGGTCTCCCTGATGGGAGAAATGGGCGTGTTTCTGTACACAAGTTGGCTCTGATGTCCAGACTCCTGGCTGGAGCAACCGCTCTCTTCAGACTGGCCCCTAGGTGGCACTAAGAGCGGCAACCTCACAGAGGACAGTGTCTAGGGCCACTGGGTCCACTGCTGCCGCCCTCATGTCAGCACACCTGGAGAGGGTGTCTTTTTTTTGTTGTTGTTGTTGACCAGCTGTTTTACCAACCACATTGTGCTCTCTGGGTCTCTTCTGGTGACATGCCCATGGTCAGCTAGGCTCATTCTGGCCACCCTGGCTTCTCAGGAGCTCCCGAGGGTACTCCATCTAGACCGGGCTAGTCCTTCTGCTGGTGCACGCGGGCTCCTTGTCAACACTCCATGGGATACCAGGTCACCAGGCTTCTCTTACGTGAAGGAACGCTCCTCCTCAGGCCTGGGGTGTGGCTGAGCTGCAGGAGAGCAGGCCCAGTCTTGAAAGTTGGATTCACATGAAACAGGGGTCACAATGGCTGGGGGCTTTGTTGTGGAAACATCAGGACTGGAAGAAGAGTGGGGGATGCTGGTGTGACCTGGGGTCCCCACAGAATGAAGACCTGCCTCTGATGACCCTGTGTGCCAGCAGTCTGGTGCTGCAAGGCCATGTGGGTGGGGGGGGTCACCCTCAACAGTCCCACAATGCCTTTTGCCATGCCTCAGAATCAGGATGAGCTCCTTCTTCAAATGAGCCTTCTTCAGAGACCAGTGCACAAAACCCACTGAGGCTCTAATCCGAATGTCCTGCAATGTCTTTGAGACCTTGTAGAAAGTGACTATGGTCAGCAGGGTGGCCGTGGGCTGGGCTGCGGGAGGGGGAGCTTGAGCCAGTTCTCTTTCAGACCTGGCATCTTCTTTTCCATCCCTGTTTGAAGTGCTGAGGGCACCGAGATGGAGCAGGCTGTTGGTGACTTTGGACCCGACTTCATCAAAGACGAGCTGCAGAGGTTCGGTTCCAAATTTTGAAGATACAGTTGGCCTTACTGCAGAAGAGCTTGGTGGATCTTTGCAGAATTGGGAGGGTGGCTTTGCCCCCTCTCTGCTCATGATGGCTTCCACCAGGTTGGCTCCAGCCCACAGCTCCTGGCCCAGCATCAGGAACTGTTACTGCCACCCCACAGCTCCATGGTTGTCGTTGGGCTGCCTGCATCGGCCAGTGTATGCTAGGAATGCCTTCAAACGTAGGGTTCCCTGTCTAGCTCAGCACCAGACAGAGATCTCTCAGGGACTGGCATTTAGAAGTCCAGGGTGAGGTCTTTCTCTCTAGTCTGTGTTGTTTAAAACAGGGAAAAGAGCTTAAACAACCTGCAATTCACACCTGTGTCTTACCTTGAAGACAGCCCTGGCTCCTGCAGAGCCCGACATCTAACCACAGAGTTGGACTCAGGGACTCCCTCACCCAGTCCCAAACCAGGCAGGGGCATAGAGTCCTCGCTGCTTCCCCATGTCCCCCACCTCACTAGGTGCTGGCAGTCCAGAGCTGGGGTTCTCAAGCTCTCTGGAGCACAGCTGTGACCAGGCAGGCTCAGTTCAGGGCTGATAGCATCTGAGGTTAGGAGACTCCCAGGCCCCCAGATGATGCACTGAGTCAGGCTGCTAGGAAGACCCAGAGCTTAGCAGTTCTTGTGGGAATGACTTAGAAGACAGCCCCAGGGGGCAAAGGTGCTGCCGGATGGGGAGGCTCTCATCTTGAGCTGTTGCTTCCAGGCTGGATCTTTCATGGCCCTCCTGGCTTTAAGGTGCCTTCTGGACCCCCGCCATGGGCTTCTGATATTGCCACAAGGTGGCCCCTCACACTGAAACCAAGTTCAGCCATCTAAGCCACAAAGACAGCCGGGGTCTGCTCCGGGCTTTGTTCTTGTCCAGCTGCTGAGACAACAAACACCTCCACCACAAGCTGACTGCCTCTCAGTCCACTCTGACGCACAGTGACTCTCCCATAGGGTTTCCAGGCCTGTCATCTCTACAGAAGTAGACTGCCAGATCTTTCTCCCCCAGAGCAGTGCTGGTGAGTTCAAACCATCCATCACGCATCGTTTGGCCAGTCAAGTGTGCCACCCGAAGCAAACCTGCAGGCCCTCTGCTTTCCTTCAGCAGGTGTGTCTAGCCAGTCCCCAGACAGAGCACTGCCGAGTCCTGCGCCCTCTCCCACTCCCTGATCTGTCTCAGCCGGTCTTGCAGTCAAGGTGTCAACCCATCTCTGAAGCAGGCCTTCTTTCTTACCTGACCCTCTAGTCTACGAAGCATGAAGTCACTCTCGATGACAAGATCAAGGGAGACAAAATCTCACTACCCTGCAGATCAAGGGGCATGCTGGTTGTACTTCTTCCAACAGATTTGTTAGCTTTGCTGTCAGCCCTTGGTGCATAGTCCACACCATCAATCAAATGCATCCGCTCTGGGTCTTCCTCATGCATTATCCAGCTTTTCATGTGTGTTAGTCCAGTTAGACTAGAGAAACAAGTCCAGAGACATGCAAATGTGTGTATAAGAGCTTTAGATAAAGAGTAGTGGTATATTAAGAAAACATTCCAGGCCAGTTCAGGGCAAGTCCATAAGTCCAATATAAGCCTATATGTATGATACCAATCTATCAAGTCCTCGTCAGACTCACGAAACACATGCAATGTTGTCGAATGCAGGAAGATCAGAGGCCAGTAGGTAGGAAGTCTTGTGGATCTAGCCTCCACATGGTTTCTCCAGCTCCAGAGGCCTCTCTCCATCAGCCTCTCTCTATGTATCTTTTCCACAGGGATGTCTTGCAGAGAGTGATCTGAGAGAGAGAGGGAGGGAAGGAGGGAGGGAGGGAGAGAAAGAGAGAGAGAGAGAGAGGGAGAAAGAGACTCCCTAAGGAGGAATATAGGAGTTCCCAGAATCCTCAGGAGAAGGTCATGTCCACACAGAGACCTCATTGGCTGTGATCTGATTGACAGGCTTGACTTCATTCTGACTCCTCAATTGACACTAGATTATGTAACTACCACACCATGCATGTACAACCCAAACTCACAGCCATGGAGTAGACGTGAATTCATAGCAACCTTGTGGGACAGGGTAGATGTGCCGTCAGCCCTGTGAGCGTCTGAGACTTCCACTCTCTAGGGGAACAGAAAGCCCCATCTTGCTCCCGGGTAGAGATCGGTGATTTTGAAGGGCTGACCTTGTGGCTAACAGCCTAATGTATAACCTCCCCCCACCCCCCCACCGGGCTGCTGTGCATGCAGAGCAATGGGAAAGACTCCACCATGCGCCAGGCGAACCTTAGTGTTCCAGTCAACATACATGCTCTGCAACATCTTAAACAGGCCCTGTGTGTCCAATATAAGACTGTGACCTTTGACCTCTCCACTGTGTTTGCCATGGGCACTGACTGTGGATTCAAGTAAAAGGCCGTTCTAGACCTCGTCCATCTTCTCAGTGTTTACCATGGTGTCAGCTAGTAGTCACAGGGGATTCTGGGTTTCTTTTATTGAGGTGTGATCCATACTGATGAATAAATCTCCACCAAACCCATTGAGTCACATGCAGCTCAGAGGGACCCCTGGGGGCAGAGTGGGACGGATTCATCAGGATTCTGAGCCTGGGAATCCTCACGGGGGAAGATGTCTTATCTTTCTCCTGAGGAGGTTTTGGGGGGGGGGGATTGAAAAGTTGCCATTAGATTAATATAATAAATTTTATATTGAGATATTGATTCTAGACTTTGGAATGGAGCAGGACTGTGTCTAGGTGGCTAGTGAGTGGTAGGCATCTTGGTTAAACCCTCGCAGAAAGGTGAGCCAGCCCAGCTCAGTGGGAGGAGAGCTGCTGTCTGCTCTGTAGACTCAACCCTGGACACCCAGCAGGGCAGTTCTCGGTCCAACTGGAGCCCGAGTCGGAGTCAACCCAAGTCAGCGCTTTGGTGGGGTATTGTGTGACTATTGAGACTTTTTGAAGTGAGTTATAAACCCCCTTCCCCTATAAGTTACCTCCTAAATTCATTATGTCCCTTTTCCATTTCTGTTTCAAACTCTTTTTGCCATCAACATGAGCCATTTATTTATAAGGCAGTCTTCTTTTTATGCGGGTCTCTTCTGCCTCTTTGCTCCCTGATATGATTTGGGTCTCACTTGGCGACTTCCGATGAGAGGCCTGCCCCCACACCAGACACTTCCTGTGAGAGACCTCAGATACCGAGCTTGCCTCATCACTTTGCTTTCGCTTGCAAACTGGCTGGATTTCAATTCTCGGTGGACGGCTGCTTTCTAAGGGAACCTTCATCACAGAAGGTATTGCTTTTGTTCAAACTGAAGATGACTAGATGACCATAATTCCAGGGTCTAGTTTCATAGTTCCTTGTGGCATAACTTAATTTTATAATGGCAGGCCAGTAAATGGAATATTGTGCTGTTGGTGCTTTCTCATTCATCATTTATTTATGGAAATGCTCACAATGCAGACCTTTTCCATACCTTCGACACCACACGTTCCCTTCAAGTGGAATCTCATGTCTGGCTCATGCCTAAGCTTGCACGCCATTCACTAACCATGCATGCTAGCCTCCCCATGCCTGCACCTGAATCTGGGTTTTCTGCTTTATTAATTGCCTTTATTATAATAAACCAGAGTTCACTTTATCTTACTTTGTTAATTTACTCAGAGCTGTAATTTCACAATGTAGTACTAATTGTTCTATGAATAAAACATCCTTTTCTGGCTCGCGGGCTCCCAGGAGGAGTGAGACCTTGGCCGACCCTTTACCTTGCCACCTGCCTCCAGGTACATAAAGGTAAGTCCTAGTCGCCCCAAGACGCCAGCCCAGGCAGAACACTTGAAGACAAATTCTGGGGGAACAGAGGATAGAATGAATGTTATCTTCAAGAAAATGTACCTGATTATGAAGATGAAATTAGCAAGCCAGGTATGCAAATGCCTAGTATTAGAGTACTGGTATGGAATTAAAATAATATAACACCTTTTGTAGACGCTTTCTGGTGTGAATTGGGTGAAGGTTTACTGAGCAGACTTCACAGTTCAAACATTCAATGCAATGCGCTCAATGTAGCATCTCTCAGTCCACTGCTCCTGGGTGCCTGTTTCCATCCTTCCTGCCTACTTCGTAGCCCTTCCTGCTCTGTCCCGGGCAAACATCACCCTTTGGATGGCACGTGGTCGAGAAATCCCAGGAGTGCGCACCTCACTAGTGTTGTTGTCCCACGCGCTGATCTGTCTATTCCTTTGCCCCAAACTGGGTCACGGAGGCAAGCTTCATTTTGGACGCAAGTGTGACCAAGGACCGTTACTGCCAGGGTTCCACTAGTCTCTACCTTCCCAGTAAGCCTGAGAGAACAGATCACTTTTGTGTAAAATTTTGAGAGCTGAGATTTTTTGGAGAAGTTAACATTTGAAAGGAAGTTCAGATCTGGGTACCTGGAGAGAATAAGGCACGCATCTCTACATTGGAGAAAGATTGAGGGTCACCTTGGGAGTTCAGGGCCACGGGGAGACCTGGTTTAGCTCGTGGTCAGTTCACCCCGTGTGCAGCCTCAGCCCCTCTGTCAGTGGAGGCCTGCTGCCTGCAATGCTGACCGGGCTTGGACCGCTCTTCTGACTCAGACGCAAGGGCTGAAGGCACTCTGGCTCACCAGGTTTTAGTGGATCTTCTCCCAGGCCCGTGAATCCTGCACAGCAGAAACGCTCAGGCTCAACACCGCTCTGGACCAGTGGCAGCAGACACTCGCCCAGAGATCTGCAGAAGACAGGCAAGCCTGGCCATCCACCTCAGAAGATCATAGACTGGAGACGAGTTCTACTCTGGATACATGTGAGTCACTTTGCGGTGACAGCAGTCAGCAACAAGACCCAGACTAGGGCAGATGAGGACAGATGGCCTGGTGACCTAATTTTGAGCAGCAGAGAAAACTCTACATATCACAGCATGATGGGCTGGGGCCATTTGATCACAGTTACTACAACACCACCACTACCACAACATCATTATCAATGCTAACAAGTCCAATGAGAAAACTATCATAACACCACCATCACTAATAACCCCAATACTAGCAAGACCAACACTGACACCACCACAAACCCCAACTGAAACCATCTGGAGCTTGGCTTTACTCCAACATGCATGAGGTCACCAGGAATTGGAGCCTAGAAATGGTTCTCTGCAAAGTCACTGCGTAGGTGGCCAGCAAGAACAATCCCATCTCCATCACCACCTCTACCACCACCACCATTAGCACCACACTGTTTTTCCACTGACTGTGTTCAGGTACTTGGCAGGCAGACATCATCCATCAGTATTATCTGTTCCTCTCCATCCTCATCCTCCTCATTAAGTGTCCACTGCCCCTCACCCCCAGGATAGAAAGGGAAAATCTAAGCTTCTTAATGAACTCATTACTCTGCTGCACACTGTCCCTCTAAAAACAGAGTTCACACCTTGGCAGGGGACCACTGACCAGCAGCAGATACTGCTGAACTTCCTGAAAGCTGTGCTCAAGAGCATAGTCACAGGCGAACATGTCTGCATGTAACTTTTGGGGGAAGGCCACCCACATTATCGCTTCTGTGTTTCCTGAGCTGAACCTGCAGGAGCTGTCTCTGGGCACAGAGGCATTTCTACTCTGAACAATTTCTCAGCGGGGTTCCCCGACTAGGTGAGCTTGCAGGGACAATGATGCTACACTGTCCTGTGTCCAGTCTGACTCTGGTGACCTCACGTGTCTCAGAGGAGAACTATGCTGCATAGTTTTCAGGAATTACACCATCAGGCCTTTTTCCCCACATGCTGTGGGTGGGCTCAACCCTCCAGCCTTTCAGCAGTGGTAGACATTGCACCACCAAGGGACTCCCCATCGGGCTTAAGCCCCTTCTCCTTTGAGTCTATCCTAACCCATATAGAACTGTAGCCGGTTCACTCCCACACTGGTCTGCTTCAGAGCTGCTGATGGCCCCCAGGACCCAATGTTGCTATTACCCAAGTTCTTGCCGCTGAAAACAGCGCAGCCAACAGATATAAAATCTACGGACGTGTTCTGAGGTCAGACTGTTGTAAAAAGTGCTCCATCAATCCACACATTTTATTGTACACAGTAGGAGCTCAGTCCACAAATGTTGAATGAGTCAATGGGGATCCATCCTTTAGGGAAACAATCATCAATACTTTCTACAGTCTGCCATTAATCTAATGACAAAACTCAAACTCACGGCCGCCCAGTCAATTCTGATCATCACAACCCTGCAAGATGGAGGGGAGCTGCCTTGTGGATTTCCAAGACTGTAACTCCATGGGGGGGAGGAAGCCTCATCTTTTTCCTTTTGAGTGACTGGTGGCTTTGAAATGCTAATTCTGCCGTTAGTAGCCCAGCTGACAACCACCATGCCCCCAACACTACCTCAACACCAACTATTATGTGACACACAATGTGCTGCTTGGCGGGGTGCTTTGACTGAGTGGTTCAAGCAGAGCAAGGCGCTCTGGAAGGTTGTGGGATGGTGTGTGGCCCATCCACTCCTGGAGAGCTCTGATCTTTATCTATCTACTAGATGAAGTGTGACAGAATTTCAAATTCTTACAGAATCCGCACTCCTTGGGCCTAGTGGGACCAGAAGAGCCCCCAACACTATCATGCTGAGATCTTGAAACTAGGAACAGACACAGTCCCCTGAAGCCATCATGAAGCTGCACAGCATTCAGCTAAATGACTACTTCGATCTTTTAAAGATTCATGGGCATGGAGCCTCCATCCCAACAGTGAGCTTTCAGCTTAGATGAGGATTCAGGGGTGTTGAAGCCAACCCAAGGGTGATGGCACACTGTGGATTGGGTTTCAGCGAATGGTGACACAGCATGAGGAATGTACCTCCGTCACTGAGTTTCCACCAGCAGGACTCTCGAGGGCATGCCCCTCTTGCCGTCCCCCCCTTCCTCTTTCTGCAGAGTCAAGACCTACCTCCCTGCTGACTCCTGCCCCCTCCATCACAGAGAGATGGAGCTCTGCTGGTGGCCCACTAGCCCTCAAGGTTCTGACCCCCTTCTCAGATCCCTTTCACATCTACCTTCCTGAAAGACTTGTTTGAGCGAAGGCATTGCACATCAGTAGGCACCAGTCAGACCTACACTCCTTGTACAATACTCCTTATGTCAAAAGCCCTCACAGGTCCAACAAACCCAGAGTGTCGACATATTTAGGTTCACAGTTCCAACCAAAGGACCATCATTGCTGAGCCCCCCTTACCTCCTCCCTGACTTGTAGTTAGTCCCCAAGCACTTTTCAGTGCCCCTATCTCCAGGTCTCACATCCTCTGATCTGCTCCCTCACACCTGTATCCAGCCACTCCCTAATCTTACACATGTGCCGATTTTACTCTCAACGTTTGCCCCCTTTCTCTGCTAATGGCCCATCTGTTTGCTCGTGCCTGGAAACAGGAAGTCAGTCCTAATTTTTCCCATTCTGTTGCTTTTTCATCAAGCATCAGCAAAACTTTGTGAAAGAACATTTGGGAATCTGTCTCAAATATTTTCTCTGCTGTTTCGCTACCACTCTAGTGCAGGTTAACATCATTTTTCCTTTTGTTATAGATTGAATTTTATCCTCTGAGTGGGTACAAGCGATAACCTCTATGATCTTTGAAGGTGCTGTCAGTTAACAAGAGGTCACACTGGGACGTGATGTGTCCTACTCCTATCTTTACAGAAGAGGAGAAGAGACACAATGAGATAGATGCTGAGGGAGGCGACCGTGTGAAGATGGAGACAGGGGTGAGATTATGTTCTCAGTAGAAGTTGGGGACAGGTATGAAATAGTGTCTCCCCAGAGCCTCAGAAGAAATCAGGAGGGAGAACATCCTAATTCCCCAGCCTCCAGACAGTGAGAGAAGACATTCTTGTCCTTATGAATCACCCGGTTTATGGTACCTTGTATCACGGCCCCAGGAGAATGCTACACTTGCCCTATAATGCTTCCTTCCACTATGTCTTCCACTCTTTCCTGACTTCAGTGAACTCTCAAAACAGGACTCACCCATGACCATCAAGTGAGGTCACTCTTGTTTAAGGGCCTCTAGTGGGTTCATCCTCAACACACTCTGAAAAAGACTGAGTTCCAGTCCAGTGGGTGCCTGAGGCCGTGTTCTCTGTGCATTTCTCCATGATGATCTTGAGTTCCTCGTGGACCTCTCCTACTGTTTGCCCTCTTCGGGGTTCCTGGCAAGTCACACTTTCCCCTGGCTTTCCCCCTTTATACACACACACACACACACACACACACACACACACACACACACTTCCTGCTCTCCAATGCATTCCAGGTATTCCCCACCACGTTCTTTTGGTCCCCTCAGTACTTATTTTATGCGGATTTCCCTCAAGAGGCCTCTTTTGACTTCTCAACATGAAGTAGCCACCACTCTCCTCTATGCCACTATTATTTGCTCTCTCTCTCTCTCTCTCTCTCTCTCTCAGATCACAAGTCCTAATCACATACCACTGGGTTTCTGTCTATTGTCAGGATTCTTCACTGGACTAGATCAGTAGTTCCCAACCTTCCTAATGCTGCGGCCCTTTAATACAGTCCCTAACGTTGTGGAAACCTCCTCCCATCCATAAAATTATTTTCATTGCTACTTCATGACTGTAATTTTGCTACTACTATGAATTGGGTGATGCCTGTGAAAGGGTCACTCAACTCCCAAAGGGGTCTCGACCCATAGGTTGAGAACTGCTGGATGAGACGTTCCATAATACTGAGCTTTGTTGTCTGTCATGCTCTTCCACTGAGCTGGCATTGAGTTGTTGTTGATAGCTGCTATTAAGTTGCTCTTGACTATTGATGGCCTTATGCATAACAGAACCAAGCATGACCGAGGCCTGTGCCGTCCTTATAACTGCTGCTATGCTTGGGTCCACTGCTGACACTACCACATCAATCCATCTCCTCGAGGGACTTCCTCTTTCTCACTCACTAAATAGGATGTCCAGTGATTGGCCCCTCCTGAAGACATTTCCAACAGAATGAGTTGAGGCCTCACCATCCTGACTTCTAAGGAGCATTCTGCCTATACTTATTTTAAGACAGGTTTGTTGTTTTTTCTAGAAGTCCATAGTACATTCAATATTCTTTGCCAGTGATTCTCTTATGTCTTCCTTTTTCACTGCTTAGTTCCATCTGCATGTGGGTGGGATCTCAATAAAAAGTTGTTAAATGGATTTTGAATAAGTGAATATTGAACAGTTTAAATACTTGGACATGGCTTTGAGAACCATTTTAGCAATTTGAGGCAACTTCAAAAATTCATAGGAAAAGTCTATTATCTTTTAATTTCATTCTGCATGCATTTAAAAAAATTCCTTGGGACTTGGTGAATAGAATCAGTGGATGCCTCAGGCTGCTGCTTCATTGGTGAATTCTGGGTCCCCTGTCTCACTCCTCCCATGCCTCTGAGCCAATGAGATGCAATTACAAGAAGTCTGGTCCTCTGCTTGGCTTCTCTCATGCCATGAGCAAACACAGTGCAATTATACAATAAATCAAGCCATCTGAGCACAGGCTTTGCAGAATCCCCCATCTATAGCATGCTGTTTCATTTACAGATGAAAACACGTGTCTGACCTAAGTCCTTAATCTGAAAAACCAGCGAGGGCTTTATCTACCTGTGCAGCTAATAGACTGGCACAGCCAATGTGCAAAATTCCCCTAGACAAGGAAAGAGAGTCCTTATATATGCTCATCAGTATGCAAGCAACACCATAAACCGGCACACAGAAACAGATCCCAGCATGAACAGGTCCTCCCATTCAGAGGCCTTCCATTAAAGAAGGTCATCATACAAACACCTCAGTTGGATATTTTCAGATGACCTTATAATTGACAAATGTCATAAAATATTTGAGAGGCAGTGCTTTTAGTAATAAAATGATCATGACAGCAATCACTGAATTATTTTAAAAGTCCACATATTTTATTTAAATAAAGAGCTTGTATGCATTTAGCAAAGTAGGAAAATGCACAGAAGATGTATAGTTTGGAATGGAATGCTTCTCCCCATTGGTTCATCATTTTGGACAGCTCAGAACTCACTCCCAGAAGCAGTCCCTTAGTGGATTCTCACTCCATTCCAAGCTCCCAAGTATCTGCAGAAGAAGAAAGTGGAAACTGTCTTGGGTTCAATGTGATCAGATTGCAAAGGATCCCAGATGTTGAAAATGACCCAGGGACACATATGTGGCTTCCTTGGCCCCTGTGCCTAAGCTGGTAGAGGCATTTCCTAAGGCAGAGAGGTACACTTCATAGATATTTGTTTTTGAGGAAGAAATATAGGAACACCCCCCCCCCACACACACACACGCCAGTGCATGAATGAAACAAGAAAGCAATTTCCTTAAAACATCATTTGCTAAACAAAGACCAGTGACATGTGTAGAAGAGTCCCCAGGCTTGGTTTCCTAAGGCACATGGACACTCGGTCTAAGGATCAGACCTGGTCAACTAAAACTTACATTAGACACGCTGGGACACAAGAATTAAAGGCAGCACAGGGAGGGGGCTATCAATTACATACATGGCCCTGCAGTAGCAGCAAAGACAAAGTCTGCGAGTCCATGCACAGACAGGCAAGTGAACAGGTGTGGGGAGAGGAGGTGCTGCACCCACCAATATACACACACTTGCCAGAGGCTATTTCTAAGATGTGTTTGCCTTTGCTGCAAATACATCCCTGCCTGTAGGGCAGCATAGGATCTCTATCAACTTCATAGCATCTGACAAAAACAGCAATGCTGAGTATACAGGGGATAGGTTATGAAAACCTCTTAGCCATCACCAGAGATGCATCAGTGGGCCTGGGCATTCAGGATCCAGTCTCAGTGGATAGACACCAAGGTCAGTTGGCATCATCCATGCAGGTAATACCCTCCATCTGGCTTCGGACAGCAGCAACTGAGTTTCAAAAGCCTGTGAGTGGCTATCTAAGGTGGAGCAAATGGTCTTTCTGTGTCCGGAGGAATGAAGGATGAACACCACCAAAGACCCTTGGAATCTAAGGGCCGAATGGACCTTACGATCTCCATCCCTGAGACAAGAAGAAGTAAAGGGCACCCAGCCAGCATGACGGAGTCTTCTGAGACGGATCACAGGAGATAGAGGGTCCTAGACAAACTGGGGAGAAGAGGAGGGACAAAGCGCCTTAAAAGCGACCAGACTACTCAGACTGAGGGAGACTCCTAGAATCCCGAAGAACTATGACCCATAGCCACTCTTCAGGCCTAGAACCAAACCCACCCCCTGGCGAACAGTAGCAAGGCCCACACGTGACTAATAGCCCAAGAAGGTGCCCATCTGCCGGAGAAATCACCCAAAGGTAATCTGCAGGGCAGCATTAACACAGGGACACTGCTGGGGGGGCGGGGGGCAGGGAGTGCAAGGGGAGGACCAAGGGAAATGGGAAACAAAAGGGAGGACTCTGTCTCGTTGTGGGGACTGCATCTCTGTCACTCAGGACATTAGTATGAATCAATGAATGGAAAAGTAGGTTGCTTATTGACTTCAGCCTAATCTCAATAAAAAGTTAAAAACAAAACAAATCACAAACAAGCCCTCTGGAGCACAAATAAGCATCTATGAATGATGCAGTTGAAGGGGTGAGCATTTCTCATCCAGCGTAATAAACCTGCTGCCATGAGCTATTGTTCAATGTACCCCATGGAGACATGCCCTAAGTGCTAGGGGAAGGGCAGTCTATAGACAGGCTTATATCTTCCTGCCAGAGTACACTGTTCCTGTGTGTGCAATCATCTGAGCACCGACTGGAGATGTTTAACTTAGACACCATTCAGGGAACCTTGCACACTGGGAGTCAGAGTTATTGAGGGGATGGTCTGGCTTGCTGTGTGCTCAGCTTCAAACAGGCAATGTGACACCCACCTCAGGTCACGTCATCGGAGACCTTTTCATTTCTGTTCTAGACCTTGAGCTGATGACCTAAGGTGGTTCATGTGTGTACTCACTGCTGAAAACCTCCTTCACCCCACCTCTTGCATTTCAAGGATGTTGGTTATTCATCAGGCAAACATGTGTCATTGACTTGCCATCCCTGCAGTGTGACATCACTCATCCCACTTCCGCCCTCTGCTCCCAGCTTCCATGTTCTCCTAGACCTCTCTGCCTACTGACCTTTGACGTTGGTAAATGCTGCCCTTCAGATCTCAAGTGACTGATGATTGGAAGGCGTGTGCACCTCCCCGGTGTCCTTGTTCCCCTGTAGGCCTCTCTGCCCCATGTCTGAAAACCAACTGCACTGTCAGTATGGGCAGTAGTACTAGCATAAGTACTTCTAGTCGATGGCAACTTTATGAACAGCCAGGGACCATCATCAGATAGAGCACGGCAAGCTGAGATCGTATGGTCAGAGGCACTCAAAATGCTCCGCAGAGTGGAGCCAGCCATCCTGATGTGGATGAAGCACAGCGCGCAGGCCGCGCCTTTGCTGATGAAGTCCAGCACAAAGTGAGAGGAAACAGCTGGGAACATTTATCAATAATCAGAACATGGGCTGCACAAAGTGCAAACCAGGGGACACTGGAAATTGGCAACAATGAAGTAGAATGCACAAAGATGCATAAAACCAACTTACTAGGTTTTTGAGAGCTGAAATAGGAAGGTATTAGCCATTTTGAATCCCATGGTCCTATGGTTTACTATGCAGGGAATGACAAATGCAAAAGGAATGACCTTTCACTCATTATCAAAATGTCCATTTTAAGATTTCTCTTCAAGTATTATGCTGTCTGTGATAATATCTACATGCATACAAGGAAGACCAATTAATATAATTATTATTTAAAATTGTGCACCAATTGCTAATATACTAATGAATGAATTGTACAATTTTGCCTCTTTCAGCTTGAAATTGAATGAAACCTGCAGTTTAGATACACTGATAATTATTGGTAAGTGTAATGTTAAAAAGTTGGAAAGGAAGAGTAATGGACAGTAGTGGGAAAATCAAGCCTTGGTGATAGAAACAAAGCTGAAGATTGCATGACAAGAGTTTTTCATGATCAATGATTTCTTCATTGCAAATCCCTTTTTTTCCCCAACACCATAAATGAAGACAATACTCTTGAGCTTCACCAGATGCAGTACACAGGAGTCAAATAGACTATACCTGTGGGAAGAGAAGAGGGAAATCAATAGCATCCACTAAAATGAGGTCAGGAGATGACTGTGGAAGAGGCCACCAATGCTCATATTCAAGTTCAGATTGAAGTTGAAGAAAATGAAAATAAACACCCAAGAGCCAAAACACAACCTTAAGCATACCACTTCTGAATTTGAGACAATTTCAAGAACATATGACACAGTGAACACTAAGATGACAAAGGGTCTGATGAGCTGTGACATGACATCAAGAGCACTATACATGAAGAAACAAAAGGTCATCAAAATACAGGAAAGAAAGAAAATATCAAAGAGGAATGACAGAAGAGACTCTGAACCTTGCTCTTGTTTGTAAAGGAGCTAAGGTAAATGGAAGAAATGACGAAAAGAATTGAACAGAATATTTCAAAGGGCAGTACAGGAAGACAAAGCAGCAGATTATAATGAAATGTCCAAAGACTTAGAGATATAAAGCCAGAAGAAAGAATAGCTCAACATATATTTCATTGAAAAAATTATAGAAAAAATTAAACCCTCAAGTTGAAATATTGAAAGATTCTAGGAGCAAAATGATAAATAAAGAAGCAAAAAACTGCAGAAGAATTGATGCATTTGAATGACGGTGCTGGCAAAGAATATTGAAAGCATCCTGGAAGGCCAGAGGACCAAACTAATCTGTCTTGGAAGAAGCCCAGCTAGAATGCCCCTTGGGAGTGGGGTAGGGAGAACTTGTCTCATGTACAAATTCTCTCTCCTGACATGTTCTCAGGAGAGAGCAGTCCCTGGTGAAGGACAGCCTGCTGGATCGAGTCGAAGGTCAGGCCGTGGACGGTGTGACCGGGCACTTGTGCAGCATTGGGCTCAGCCATGAAAACAGCGGCAAGGCCATGTTGGACTGGGCAGCAGTTCACTCTTGTGTGCAGGGTCAGCAAGAGTTGGAAATGAAAGTGAACAGACACAAATTACAATTTAAAAGAAGAAAGGAAGAGAAATCAGACGGCTATTTTCCACAGGAACCCTGCCAGATGCTTTGTAAAGCTGTCAAGACATGTGTCCCACATATCTCCTTAAAAAAACAGAGCTGGAAATACCTGGAGGGCACCTCACAACACCAGCACTTTTAAACCCTGGCTTTGTTCCCATGACCTTTGAGATGGACACCTGACACCTAGAGGCCTATGGGAAGCACCTACGATATTCAGAATAAACTCATCAATAAATATGCAAACAGGCCTTCGGTTTTCAAGACACATGAGTGTCTTTTGAGTGGACATGTGCCCTCTAATGCCTGGCCCAACTGCATTTATCAAGCCCAAATTGCTATACTGTATTTATGCAGACTTTTAGTGTTTGAACATTGCAGAAATTGAAAAGGATATTTCTGACATTATTTTTATAGCTGATTCAGAACAAATATGAGGTAAGCTACTTAAGCACTTGCTGAGGTTTGGTTATTGTTCTTGTTGTTTAAGTTAATTTTCTCCCTGCAAAGTGCTAGTCTGTTTGAAAGGCAATGCTCTTTCTAAATCGAGATGGTTAGACATCTCTCTATCGGAAGCAGTTTGTGACAAATATTGTTTGCTAAAAGCCAGCACATTTTGGCTTTCTGTGCAGTAGGGATTTGTCTTTAGGGAAGAGACAACATTGCAGCATCCCCACTTCTAAGGAGCATTCTGGTGCTATTGCTTCTAAGAGTGATTTGTTTGTTTTTTCCTGTTAGTCCTCGGTAAATTCAATATCCTCTGCCAACACAATTCAGATATATTGATTCTTCATTGGCCTGCTTTTATCATTGTCCTGCCTTCACACCCATATGGGAAGATGGAAAAAAAAAGGTGTCAGGCACCCATGTCACATTTTAGAACCTTACCGAGGTCTTTGTTAGCAGATTTGCCCAACACAACACACCGTTTGGTTTCTTGACTGCGGACTGCTTCCATGGGTGTTGATAGCTATCCAAATAAAATCCTTGATGTCATTCTTTTTTTCCCATCCCCTTATTATGATGTTGCACATTTGAGTATTTGTGGGGATCTTTGTTTACTTGCTGGTCTATAGCACGTTAGCTAAAGCATGGGAATGTCCAGGGAGGTAGGATAACATCAGAGTCACAAGAATGGGCTCACACCCAGCAAGAATTGTTTGAGTGGAGTGGCACTGTTTGGATGGGCATCAGCTGTGTGTCAGCTCCCCATTTGTGGGAGCGTCCTGGATACTAACTAGCAACCCAGTTTCCTGCAGAGACCGATGCTGGGTGAGATGGGAAATTTGAGAATGTTTGAGGGGAGGTAGAGTGTTCAAGTATAAGGTTGCTCAGGAAACTGGAGATACTGGACTGGCAGTCCTAAGACACTGTGTTTCCTCAACCAAATTCTCCGGTGAAGACTTCTCTCTGAGAGCAGATCCATGCTCAGATCATGCCTGTGATGAACCAGTAGGTCCAAGGAGACCGTTCCAGGGACTTCTCATTTCTAACAGCTGCTCAGGTAGAAAAACAGTAGTTTAAGCTTCTGAGAAGTTCCTATTACATTTATTTGCAAGATGCCACATAACTCTGACCCCAACAGGTTAAACTTGAAGCTTCCTAAGGTCTCACAGCCACCCCAGAAATCAGCATCCCATGACTCTCCAAATGCTGTGTTCCTGTTTAGCTTGTATAATTTCTATTAAAAAAGAGACAGGAAACCTCAGGCCACAAACTGATCCCCAACATGCCAATAATTGTGCAAGATGAGTCAGTCATACACCGACTTCTTCACTATCAACCAATATTTAAAAAGGTGTGACCATCTGTTTTTCCATTCATATGAAATGTTATGTTTTTCCAGTGCATTGCTGTCATGTCATTAGGTGCCCACTGCCCAGCCACGCCCCGTCCTCACAATTGTTCTCTTGTTTGGGCCTGTTGTTGCAGCCACTGTTGCTGGCCCATCGCATCCAAAGTCTTCCTCGTTTTTGCAGAACCTTTACTTTACCAAGCTCGCTGCCATCTCCAGTTTAGCAAGTACACACCGCGCATGTTGGCTGCTGCGTCTCACCACGCCCCCAACCCCCCACGTGTCCTCTTACTGGTGCCTCTCTGACTGACCTTCAAATGTGTGCTCTTGCTTGGATAAGCCAGTGTTTACACAAGTAGAGCATTCCAAGTTTCTTCTCAGTTAGAAAGACCAGTTAATTTACAGGAGTTCTTGGTAGCATGGGATAGAACAAGTATCTCTTTAATTTGACTTTGTCCCAACCCAAGCTGTTAAAAGGCATTTGCTTGGGGGTGGGGGGGGCGGGCGGAGGGGAGAAGGGGGCATAACAAACTGAATTACTCAGCCACCTTTTTTTTCATGCAGAACCCATGCATGGATTAAGAGGCAGTTGTGCTAACAGAACAAGGGGATACTGCATGATTTAAAATCATGAAAGGTGTGCGTAAGGGTTGTGTAGTCTCACCATACTTATACAATCTGCATGCTAAGTAAATAATCGGAGAAATTAGATTATATGAAGAAGAATGTGGTCTCAGGGTTAGAGGAAGGCTTTTTAATAACCTGCAAGGAGGACTTGAGCACTTGCTGATGAAGATCAAAGAATACAGCCTTAAGTATGGATTTGAACTCAATGTAAAGAAGGTCAAAATCCTCAACTGGACCAGTAGGTGATATCCATGATAAATGGAGAAAAGGTTGAAGGGGTCAAGACTTTCATCTTGCTTGTATTCACAATCAATGTCCAAGGAACCAGCAGGGGAGAGATCAAAGGGCACATTGCATTGGGCAATGCTGCTGTGCAAGATCTTTTTAAAGTGTCAAAGAGCAAGGATGTCACTTTGAGGGATTAGGTGTGTGTGGTAGTTACACATTTACATGTCAGCTTGATAAGTAAGAATGAAGAGGTGGAGCCTAGCCTGCTAGTTCCTGCTCCAGGAGAAAGATTCCACCTGGGAAACACTACAGATTCCCTGTGAGTCAGAATGTCCTTGGCAGTCCAATGGGTAAAGTGCTCAGGCTGCCTGCTCTGTCTCTGCGAGTTGCCGTGAGGTCGGGTCCCTTGGATGGCAGTTTAATGGCAAACTGACTGCAGAAGTGAATGTGTTTAGGAAAGTTATCAGAAGTTGCACTGAAGGGTCACAGAGAAAGCAGTGGGTGTCCCAGCAGTAGGGTGCTGGTTGGTGCCCCACAGCAGGAGGTTCCCTCGGCAGATGTGCCCCTGAAGAAAGCTCTGGCTTTCTCTTTGGGCTGACCAGACGTTGGAAACCTGAGCACCGCTCTGCCCGGATGCACAGGGGACCTTTGTCAGGTGGCCACTGCGTCACGGTAGAATATCGGCTGTACTTGGGACTTGGGCTGTTGTGATGGGTGCATGGTGGGGCACGAGGGCTGGGTTGCAGGTCACCACACACATACAGAGCTGTGGTGATGAGAAAAGAGGAAAGGAGACCCTACCACGACATGGGTCACTTACTAAGCACAGGTGCTGACTTAGAGCTACAGGACCATCTCACAGGAAGGCAGCCTGACTGCCCAAGACTAGACCTGATGGGCTGTGGTTCGAGTCTGGGGGAGTCCTTGAGCTGGCTTTTATGGGTTTGAAGTTTCTCCTGAGTGTGCATTCATGGCGGCATACTCACTTCTTGTGAGAGTCAGAGCAAGAAAAGACTGAGATTTTCTTATGCCTCAGTTGCAAACACCTCTCCCAAACTGAATCCCCCAGGCCTAACTTTGAATGGAATGCCAAGTGCGTTTTATCTAATTTTGCATCTCTTTGCTTTGATGATGCAGGTCTTATCCATGAGTGGCCCCTCCTCCAGGGCAGTGGCCGGTGCTTACTGTCTGGGCAAATATTGACAAGCCAGTGATGACAGCATTGCTCTGAGCTGTACCCGGGAAGTCAAGCTTGACCTGTCTTGACTGAAGTCACATGGGATTTACCCAAATAACCTCTTCTCCTTCCAATCGATAATGGCCATGAGTTCATCCCAGTGATGAACTCACTAAACGGAAAAGATCCACATTCCCTGACAGCCATGGTCAACATGGGGCACGTTGAGTGTAACTCAATGTCCACACCCACCCGATGCCACAACAGATGTGCCAGCACAAGCCCATGATTGACACTTAGGACACCATCCTTAGCGGGGCCCTTCCCCGCCTGGCCCACGTGGGGACCCCTCCAAGTGCCATCTCTGAGGAGACCTCCCCAGCATGATCCTCAAAGGGAGCCCTCTCAACCTCCAGGGGACCCTCTTCAGCACCATCCTAAGAGTATCAGTCCCTGGGTGGGGGGGGTGGGGTGGGCGGGTTTCTCAGTCTGCTCCTTGAGAGGACCCTTCCCAGAGAGGTGTTTGAAGGGGTGCCTCCCAGCATGTTGCCGGAGGGGACCTTCCCCAGGATCTCCCTGAGGGGCCCTTCCTTCCCTCCCCAGCCTGGTGACTCACCCTCGGGCATAGTCCCAAGAAGGAGGGGCACCAGGAAGGGGCGCCATCTGAGAGAAAAGCATACAGCCCTGCCCCCTTCTTCCCCATGCCTGGGGCCACTCCCCGGGGTCTTGGGAGGAAAGTTGAAGCTAGGGGGAGTGCGGGGAAGGGTCCAAGGAAACCTAGAGTCGGGTTCTCTACATGCGGGACAGACAGCAGGACTGAGGCGGGTGCATGGCTTCTCACACACGGGCCTTGTGGGTGAAGGAAGGCCGACAGATGGTTGATTCCGTCTCCCTTTCTAGGATCCGCGCAGCATTGGAAGAACAAGCCAGAAGTAGATCTGGTATCTGAGAGTCACAGTGGAATACCATGATGTGATCGCCACCTCAGGGCCAAAGGACCCCTGGCATCAGGACAGTCTCTTTGGTAGGGACTCCCAGGGACTCCATGGAGACAAGACGAACCCCACAGGGCCGCCCCATCCTCGCCATTTTAACCGTGTCTGCAGCCCACTGCCGCAGCCCCCGTGCCCGTCGGCCCGCCTCGTCGACGGATCTCCCTTCCACTTAATGGAGCACCATGTCCTTCCACGTCCACTCACTCTGTTTAAGTACCAGCGGCTCAGGGCTCAGACAGCTGACAACAGTCTTCGAAACCCTACAAGCCAGGGTAGCAGGGAACAACCGATGGATACATTGAGAAATCCAGGAGGCTCCTCTGCAAAAAGGAATTCTACTTGAAGCAACTACATTCTTGTCAATTATAATACAGTCAGTTGTAATGATGCAGAAGCACCCCATCAGGTGGCACCCTCCTCCCCCTGTCTCTTAAAAGAACACAAACCTTCCTCTTGTTCTCTGCAAATATCCTACCTGTCCCCATGTCCCCAATTGGCGTGGAAGCCCAGATCCCTGAAAACAGTTGCTACCAGAAAGGAGGGTGGAGCGATCTCCTGTGGTCCATGGTTTCATCTTCCAGCCTGTCCCTGTTTAATTATGTGCAGCCTATTGATTCTGCACGTTCATGTTACGTCCTGCTGTTTTAGTAAATTGTCCCCTTGGATCTCGTAGTTAGCTCATTGATTTTTCTTGGGCTTTTGGATAAATAAGCGTATCATCTGCAAATAGCAGTGGTTCTGACTCTTTGTTTCAAAGCCTTTGGCCTCTAATTACTTTCTTTGTCAAATATGCCTGCACCTCTAATAGGATGTTAAACCTTACAGAATATAGAGGGCTTGTCTCTCGCATCTCTGTCGGTACCTCTTAAGTGTTTGTTCCTCACGGAAGAAGCTGGAAGTGCTGATTTTTGGAGAAACACACAATCACACACACATTCCCATGACACACAGACACATGCACGCACATAGGTGTGCACACTCACATATGCAGTCACACCCTCGAAGTCTTCATGTATCTAATTTCTTTCAAAGAGCTTCTTTTCTTAGATACCCTGGTGGTGCAGTGGGTAGGCCGTGGTTGCTGACACCAGCATCAGCAGCTCCCCGGGAGAGACGTGCAGCGACTGCTCCCTTTGCAGTCTCGGAGCCCACAGAAACAGCTCTCCTGAGTCCTGCAAGGCTTCTGGGAGTCATCCCCGACTCCTGGCAGTGGGTTGGGTAGGTGTATTGAATCTTACCAAAGGCCTTTTCAATCGGAGTAAAGATAATTGTTTTCATTTTCTTCTTAGGACTGCTAATGTAATAAGTTATATTATCAGACATCCTCATATCGAATCATCTGCTTTTCCGGAATAACCTCTGCTTCTTTATAGCACGTGCTCTGCTTGGTTTCTCCAGGGCTCTTGCAGCAGCCCTTGTGGACGAGCCTTGTGCCAGCGGACGGTGTGCTTGTTTTTACTTGCTAGGTAAAGCCATCATCCGATTTGTCCTTCTAAAAACTTTGAGATTCAGAAAGAATTGGAAACTTTGCCTTCTATGTCTGGGCTTGGATCATTTACATTAAGCTTTTCTCCTGAAAGCAGGATGCTATTGAGTTTCCCAAAATGTAGTTATTGGCTTACATGGACTTAAACTCAGATGATGAGGCCAGAAATGTGGTCTTGAAGACAGAGAGGGTTTCTGAACCAGAATGGCCTGCATTTGAATTGTCATTGGTATTATTAATTTCTGTGTTAACTTGCAGACTCCTGAGTTCTTTGTCTCCCCCTGCTAAGTGGCAGCTTTGGCCCCTGCCCGAGATTTGTAGTGAGCATCTTGCTTGTCCCTTTCTAGCTCACACTCACATGCAGGTGGGGGTGATTTATGCCCGCACGGCCTCTTCGTAAACCCACAACCCCTTGCATGTGACGTTAGTCTCCTGTGAGCAAGACGCCTGTTGTGTGCGCGTTGCCTGGACAGGCACGTGATCTACAGGTGCATGCTCTGCATGCACAAACCGACAATGCTGAGGTCCTTGAGTTCAGAGTGAATGAGTCGCTGAGACCAGAGGGGAGATTAAAGGGTGGGAGGAAAAGTTGTGAAGGGGGCATGTACAAGGGACCCTGTCTGCGTCTATCAAACCCAAAGACTGTTGGGAGAAATGGCTCCCTGGCATCTGAGGATCCAGGGCTCACAGCACCAGCCCTGGACCAGAGGGGGCACATCTGTCCCCATGCACAGCTCTTCCCTGAGTTCTAGAGACCTGCCCAAAGTGGCAGCTTCGGCGGGGACAGCCGGCCATGGGCTTGTCAGCTGGGGCCATGGCTTCATGACAGGAAGGTAAAGGACAGAACCTCCCGAGTGGGTCAGTGGTGGGGATGGAAGCCCCACACAGCACCCTCGGCAGTTATCCGTGAGCCCGACCTTTCAGACTCGCCTGCTGCAGGATCTGCCTGGAACTCCTGGTGGCTTGCTCATGCATGCAGAGAACATTAGCAAGATCTGCAAGGAGAGTAGACCCAAGAGGGCCCTGCTCCCTTTGACCTGAGCCATTTGGCAACCCCAACCTGAAAGCTGTTGCAATCCCATCTATATAAAAATTTCCCATCTATATTTTAAACCCTTAAACAACATTACTTCAGGTTCTTAAAGTCAGAAACCTAGACCTTGGTGTGAAGCCATTTTGGTAATTCTCACATGTCTGCGGTCTTGCTTATCTGCAAAGCTCTGTCTTGAATATATGCCTTACACTGTAATTCTTGATCAGAGTCACAGGAGCTGCAGCCAACTATTTGACTCAGTAAGAAAGGGAGCATGGCTTATAAGATGCGAGGACACTAAGCATGTGCCTCCCAAACCATAAGTCTTGTTGCTTACCAGACAAAAGTCAAAGCTAAACATCTTGTATTTATTTAATCATGGGTTAATTTCTAGGCTCCCAAACTTATTCAGCCCACTGCCTCACAGAAGAAAGCTCTGCCTGGTCCTGCATCACCCTCATGAGTCCATCATGGCTACCACTGTGTCCATCCATCGTGTTGAAGTCCTTCCTCATCTCCCCCGCCCCTCTACTTTTCTGGGCATGGTGTCCTTCTCTAGAAGAGACTGGTCCAAAGTACATGAGATGGCATGTTGTCACCCTTGCCTCTAGGGAGCATTCTGGTCGTAATTCTTCCAAGACAGATTTGTTTGTTCTCTTGATAGATTGTCCATGATACTTTCAATAGTCTTCTCCAGCACCACAACTCAAATGCTCCAATTCTTCAACAGTCTTATCCAGTGTCCAGTTTTCACATGCAGGTGCGACAATGCAAGCACCACGGCTTGGGCCAGGCTCACCTAAGGCTTCAAAGCAACCTTCCAGCTTTTCAGCACTGTGGGGTGGCCGTGTGCGGCAGTTACCCAAAGTGATGAGCCTTTGTTCTCCTGACTGCTGCTTCCACGAGCAGGGCTTACGGCTCTTCCTACTGGTCCAGCTGCGAGGGACTTCTTCTTCTCCACATTAAGCTGTAATCCACACTGAAGGCTGCGATTCCTGCTCTTCATCAGCCTCCAGTCCTCCTCATTTTCAGCGAGCAGGGCTGCATCATCTGTGGACTGCAGGGTGTTAGAAACCTTCCTCCAATCCTGATGCTGCCTTCTTCTTCTCTGATGGTTTTCTCTGCATACAGGCTGACTAGGTCTAGTAAGAGGATACGACCCTGATGCAGCTCTCTCCGGGTTTTAAACCATGCCAAATTCCCTTGTTCTGCTCACACAACTGCCCCTTGATCCGTGTAAAAGTTCTGTGTGGGCACAACGAGGTGCTCAGGAATCCCCATTCTTCTCAAGGTTAGCCATAACTTATTAAGATCCAAACAGCAAAATGTGTTGGCATAGCCAATAAAACACAAGTAAGCAGCTCTCTGATATTCTCTACTTTTAGCCAATTACTGATCTGACATCAGAAATTCTATCCCTTATTGCACGCCCTTTTCTGAATCTGGCCTGAACCTCTGGCAGCTCCCTTTCCATGAGCCGCTGCACTGCTGGGTGACCTTCAGTAAAAGGGAAGGTCTCTGCTTGTACAGCCCTCCTGGGTGGTTCCCATACCCACGCCCACCCTCGCTGACCCATGCCCGGGGCCGCAGTGCCATCCACTTTGAGACACCCTGAAAAGTAAGCTCCTTTTGGAGTTAGAAGTGTGAGCTGTAGGAAATGTCTCATGGTGTGCACCTCAGGTGAGATGAGCGAAAGGCCAGCGCTTATCGTGTGTTTGCAGAGCTCGTGAAAGGTCAGACCACCCGAACAATCCCTGCTGACATCACAGTATATAAACCAGAGCCAACAGCAAGACACAGCACTTGGAAACTTACTCTTGCCCCTGTCCTAAGCCGGTTCTGTTCAGTGACAATTAGGACCAGCGACACATCCACTGGGAGCCCCTCTTCGTAATGGAATGAAGACCCAGTTTTACTTTCTTTTGATGAAGTGCTTGCAGGCACAAACCCACCAGGATGCCTGGAGAAAGCCCGACTGCCTGCTGCTACAGCAGACACTGTGGGGGCAGTTCTACCGGGCACCCCCAGGTTGCACACGGGGCACAACGCGGGACAGCTTCTGGGAAGCGGGCGAGGACGATGGGCACCTTCCAACGAACAGGGCCTGATGACACCCCCGCCTGCCCCCACCATTCCAGAACCAGTGGAGCTGCTTTCCCCAGCACCGCATCCCACCCCGCCTCACTTCCTGCTTCCCTTTCTTCCTGTCTCCTCATCCCCCACTCCTGCCTCGCCACGCTCCTCCAGGTCTCTCTGTCTCTCTCTCTTTCCCCCTCTTCCCCTCTCCTTCCAGCCACATCTCTGGAACTAAACCCAAACCCAAATTCACTGTCACCCAGTCGGGACGTCTCATGGCGAGCCTGTAGGGCAGTGTGGAGAGTTTCTGGGAATAGAAAGCCCCATCTTCCACCCGCCCTGGAGCAGGTGGCAGCTTTGAACTGTGGATTTGGGGAGTCATCGCCCAATGCCTGCCCATCTCTTGAACACCATCTCTTGAACACTTACATAATGACCCTGCAGACACCAACCCTCCATGTCACCTGCCTAATGACAACATGGGCTAATTACCCACCAACATAGAATCTATACCGAAAGGTCAAGTCCACACATTCGCTATGTCTAATAACCAACCCAATTAGCAAGAACAGCCACCTTTGTGGGTTCCAGACGTACCTCTCTTCCTCATGTAAGCGTAGGAAACACTTTCTCATGATCACCCTTTGTTTGTACAAGGATGGCAATACCTGCTGATTTACAGGGTGAGGGGGCCGGCAGGGGATGAGCTGCTGAATGTGAAATTCTGTTTTAATTGGATTTAGGAGAAATTTTCAAGTGGCTTCAGGAATAATTTATCACCAGTGGATATGGTACCTAAAGTGATGGGTGATACATGAAACCAGCCCCAGCCTTTGGCCATGGAGCGGGCAGAGCTGCCCTGCATGCTGGAACATGTGCCAGGAGCCCGCTGCCCCACACCAGGCCATACAAGAAATGACTCATCTGTGAGCCTAACACAACCAGCGAGGAACCAGGCAGTGGCAGAGCTAGGGCTTGATGGAGGTCCTTACACACATGTGAACACACACACACACACACATGTCTCATTAGCACCGTGGCTGTTCTGACTTGGTGCCTCTCATAGGATGCAGTTGGACAGCTCCACAGGGATCTGGAGGCTCTGGATGAGCCACTTCTGACCCTGTGCAGGGAGCCCTTTCACCACTGTGTAATCCAGGGCTCAGATCTTCGTGTGTGTGTGTGTGTGTGTGTGTGTGTGTGTGTGAGACAGAGGAGAAATGTGCCCCCAGGAGACCTCCTGGCCTTTCTTCTGTGCCCCCGGCAGGGTGTTCCAATCATAAGTGACGAGGTTACTAGCTGAATGCAAGCCAGTGGAACCACCCAAGGATTCCTAAATGAGTGTATGTCTCTCTATATGTGGTGAATTTGCAGGTACATATATATGCATATGTCTATGCCTAATATGTGTGTATGTGTAATGCACGAGGCATCTTATTCTTTGGATGTGTTTCAGGAGAGACCAGCCCCTGGGGAAGGAGATTGTGCTTGGTAGAGTGTAGGGCCAGTGCAAAGAGGAAGGTCCTTGACAAGATGGGTTGACATAGTGGGCTCAGATGTAACACTTGTCAGGATGACGCAGGCCCCGGTGGTGTGTCGTTCTGGTGTGCAGAGGGTCACTCTGAGTCAGGACCAATTTGGTGACACCTAACAGTCACCGCCACAAAGCCAGAGGTGATGCGGTTGGAAAGCCTGTGACTCCAAGCTGCCCAGAGAGGCTGATCTGAAGGAACAAAGAACAGGATTCTTGGAATCTTCAGTTAAGCAGTTGCCATCACATTGACCCTAGCTCCTGGGCACCCCCATATCCCCAGAGGGAACTGACCCAGAGGACTTCCAAAGTTGGGTCTTTCAGAATCAGAGGGCTGGGGCTGGCCCCTGAGGCACCTCTGGACAGATTTGAACTGCCAACCTGCTGTGAACATTTGCTCCTGTAGGTGTCCTGATCCACAGACTAGACCTCAGAAGGTCAGTGGCAATACTTCCTATGTTGACGGACTGAGCAGGTGGGAGGAGTGTCTCTAAATTCCTTAGTTCTAAGAATCAGACTTGTTATTATCAATTCAAATCACTCTCTTGGGACAGAACTCACGTCTGTCTCTTCAACCTGTGATACATCCCTGCCCTGTCTCCTGTCTCTATGTCCGCCTCTTCCCCAGAGAAAGGGTCCCCTGGCAGGAACAGCTTCAGCAGACTGGATGTGAGGACGCTGCAGGACTGGGGATTGGTTAGGATTCTCCCACGCTGTGTGTGATGTGCGACGCCACGGCTTGACTCACTTCTGTGAGGACAGCAAGCAGTTGTGGGGAGAACAGGATTGGTAGCACCTCCTTAATGTGGCCACAGCCTTGATGCAGTTGAGGGGGACTTCGTTTGGGGTGTGGCTGACTCATTCATATTGACAGTGTGTGGAAGCTAACTGACTTCTACTCCTGGACATGGCCCTGCTGCTGGTTCACTGAGCTCCTGTAATATTGTCTGCCAATCCCAGGAACCATTAGTGGACTGCTGCAATTGGGTTCATTCGGCTGACCTCAGATTCATTCAGCTCAGCATGTACCAGCCTGGCTCCCTCCCCCTCCCCTGTCCCCAGTTTCATCTACTCCTTCCTTTTCTTCCACCCCTGTAGCCACAGGAGTCAGGAGAAGTCTCCAGCTGACATCTGACCCATGGGCTGAGCCAGACTGTGGAGACCCACTTCCACACCTGTGAGAGCGATCTCTTTCTACAGACACATACCTACAAGGGTCACTGGTCTTGCTTCTCTATAGACCCCGCTCTAACACAGCTCAGCGGCTGGGTCACCTGGGATCAGAGCTGACTCCATCTCCACTACCTCCGTCTGCTTTCCATCAGCGTCTTCCTCAGATGACCTTTTCTGTGGTACTTGAGCCCCGGCCTGCAGTGCTGGAGTCTATGCTGGGAGGCCAACCTCAAGGAGTGGGAAGAGCCTCATTTCTCTAGGTTGACCTTGGATCAGAGGATCCTTCAGAACCTACAGCGGCTGCAGAAGGTGGGCCGCAGCTGGCCCGACCAGCCAGGCGAGGAGCAAAGACCCAGGGGTCATCCTCCAAGACCAAGGGGCAGACTTCCCAATGGCAATGCCCCCACCCAGGGTGGCGGTGGGGGTGGGGGGCAGTACCCAGTCTGTTTGGAAGAGCAAGAGCTGTGTGAAAGGCCCCTCCATGGCTCCTTTGCAGTAGCTCCCACCTCACCCGGGAAATGACGCCCCACAGACAGGCCCAGGACCCTCTACACGGGGCCTCCTGCTGAAGGCTCGGCAGGGACAGCATTCTCCCACTAGCACCAGCGCTTCTCGGCAGGCACGAGCATTTCGCCCACTGGCCGATTTAACTTGCCCACCCACACAGACTTTCTGCTCTGTTACAGTCAAATAAACAATGATTTTAGCGAAACGTTGGGCTCCTTATCTAGCTAGAACTTTGTGAAATAATCATTGTATCATGGTTCAACACTATTGGCAGAAAAAGGAAACTTCTGCTTGGATTCTTCATCGTTTAAAAATGTGGATGTATGGATGGATTATGGTAGGAGTTGTATGAGCCCCCACTAAAATGATTTTTTTAAGTGTGGATGACCTTAGAATATTTTTATTTTTTAATCATGCAAGAGATCATGGGAATGATTAAGCTGACGATCAACCCCCATGAGAAAATGTACCCAATCTAGCAGAAACATCGCCAGCTGTGTAGACAGACAGAGCTCCCCACTGTTAGAACAGGACACCAGAAGGACTGGGGGCCTGTCAGGGGAAGGTGGGTGAAGTGGGACGGCAACACCAGCGTGTCGAGGTTGATAGTGGTGAGGACAGTTGGCCTGTATGACGTGCTGACTGTAACTCCGTCAAACAGATGGGAAAAGATGAGTGACACCCACAAAGGGTGTCTGTCGATATAGCATGTGGATTGTTACGGGAGCAGACAGCCCTGTCTTCCTCCTGAGGGGTGCTTGGGGGGTCTGAACTGTGACTTCCCAGCAGCCTGACATCCGCCCCACTGATACACCCCATGCCTGTGTGGGCACTCCTGGACCAGGAGCTGGGCACGTTTAATGAGAGTGCTGCTACTTCTATTTAAGAGGGAGAAGCCCAGGGTCCTGAAGACTTAGGGAGCCCATCATGGGGCATGGAGACACAAGTGTAACAGAGGAGAACTGGGGTTTTTTCAAGGCTGTTTACATTGGGAAACAGCCCACGCAGTCTTTCCCCCAAGTGCCTCTGGATGGTCCCAGTGTCCACTTGGGGTCAGAAGTCAGGGACTTGGCAGACACACCACCCAGGGGCAGCAGGAATCACCACGCACGAAGTTGGCTTTCTTTGCAGGGCTGCACCATCCCAGGGAGAGCTGCCTATCTGTGACCCCAGGGGCTTGGCTGGCCCCCCAAACTCTGCTGCTTCCCCCTGGGAACTCTTTGCCCCATCTAGCACCCTGTGCTTTGCTGGTTGGGGGCAGCATCCTGGCAGTGCTCAAGGTCATGGGACCTAGGGCAGCACCCGCAGAACCCCTAACATGTGCTGCCTCGCCCCTCCCAAGGGGAGGCAAGTTGTCTGTTTGAGTACCTGAGTACCTGAGTTAAAGCTGTCTCATCAGCTCCAACCCATAACGATTGCAGGGACAGCGGCCCGGCTGCACAGTGTCCCCAGGTTGCTGATCTTTTTGTTCTCACCAAGCAGCTGCTGGTCCTTCTGTGAGATTATAGATGCTTAGCCCACCATGCCAGCAAATACCGCAAGTGTGTAAAACAACCAAGTGTGAACATGCGTGATCGACTGTCGTGTCACTAAGGCTTAGAAATGTCAGACAGAACCCCAAACCAGGCTCATGGCTGCAGAGTCAACGGATTTGGAGTGATGCCCAGGACAGATCTAAGGTGCCCTCGGGCTTCCTTGACAGTATCTCTTTATAGGAGAGACACCTCGTCTTCCTCCCATGGGGTTGCTGACAGATTCCATGCCATCAGGATTCCCCCAAATGCCAGCTGGAGTCTGGAGTCACCCCGCAGGCCTGTAGTCAACTGAACTCCTGCCTTTCACTCCAAGTCTCGGGAGCTCGTGGAGATGTGACCAGGGCCTGGGGTGGGGGAGGCGGTCAGTGACACTCCAGTGCCTTCTTCTCCTCCTACTGGGACAGGAATGATGAGCTGCTTCTCCTGGGAAGATCCGTGGTGTCCAGGTCTGAGCAGGCTTCTCTCCTGGGGCTCTCTGGCTGCCTGGGCAGGAAACCCCTGTGCAGTGCCCACACCCTGTGGATCAGAGTGTTTACAGAGGCGGCCATAGCTCTGGCTTCTGCTTCCTTTGCCCTGGCACACTCAGATGACCACGCAGAAATGCCCTCGCCAGGGACAGCTCTTTGTCACAGAGTATTTTCATCCTGGGCACCAAATCCTATTTCCCACGTTCCTCTGATGGGGTTGTTTTAATTGGTTTTGAAATGCTGATATAGATCATCCACCCAGGAAAGCATCTCTGCCAAGACACCATGTGGTTCCTTTGGAATATATTTAATATCTGGAGCAATGAATTCTCTGCAAAGCCATGTTTTATTCCTTACATCACAATGCTGAAATATAGCTGCTGCAGCGGAGTTTACAAGCAAAGCAATTTTATCAAATGGCACCACGCAAAATTCTTCCCTGTGATCCTCAGAACTATTTATTTGCGGCTGTATAAAATGTCAATTTTCTTATGTCGGGTATTTGCAGCAACTGTCCCCCATCTCCATCTCTCACACCGACCAGCAAGGCAGCACACTTTGCAGGAAAGACTCGGCTGGAGCTTGTGCAGCATCCACATATCTGCTTGCCATGAGCCCCGGAACATGCCCAGCATCACCTTGTCACCGGGTCATCCATGCTGAGAGGAGGGTGAGGACGAGGCAGTCAAGAGTTGGTGAGTCACAGAATCTGGCTATTTCCACCTAGTGATTATTGCATCCTGTGCCATGTCCAGTGTGGAGCAGGCCTTGGAGTGCTAAGCTCACCCAGTGGCCCCTAGTTGACCACTATCCATGGGTTGCCAGAAGGACGAGCAAACTGTATGTGGAAGGAGGCCTGGCAGAGCACCCCTTGGAAGGAAGCATGGCGAGACTTCAACTCACTTGTTTTGGACACACTATCAGGAGGGACCAGTCCCTGGCACAGGACGCCCTGCTTGGCCAAGCAGAGGGCAGTACAAAGCGAAAGATCCTCAGTGGATAGAGTGACCCAGAGCTACCACAACGGGCTTGGACCCAACAAGCGTTATGCGATGGCTCAGGACCGACGGCATTCCGTTGTGTTGCACCTGGATCTCTGTGAGCTGGAACCAAGTTGTTGGCTCCTTACAGCAAGAACAAGAACAACAGCAACAAGAACAACAAAAACACGACAACTACAGCGCAGAGCTATTCTCGCGGGTTTTCTGCAGATGATCTTCCAGTTGATCTTCCGAGGCCCCTCTAGGTGGACTCCCACCTCCCACCTTACAGGGAGCAGTGGAGACCTTAATTAGTTATATCACCAAATGTCCCCACTGGCTCCCCAAAGTCCCCAGACGCATCCTACCCACCCCTGCTTTCCTGAGAGGGGGAGAGCAGGGCCATCGGGCAGTCGGATCCATCCAGGGTTTCAGAGCAGGAAGTTCCTAAGGTGGGAACTGTTCATTGGAGGCGATGGCCACAGCTTTTAGTGGTGTGCGTTAGGTGAGTGCACTGTCACGGAATGGATTCCGACTCAGCAGCCATGTAGAATTGAATGGAACCGCCTCCTGGGGCTTCAGAGACTTAGCCCATTTAGTTGAGCAGTCTCATCTTTCTCTCTCAGAGCAGCTGGTGGGTTTGAACCATTGGCCAGACCAACACTCAACACCGCCAGGAATCCTTGATTTATGTAAAGGAAATGCATGACTACTCCATGGTTAAACAACAGCCAGAAAAAACTGTGGGCTAACCACATTGCCTCTCAGCTTTCAACCTAAAGCAAGTGTTGTAAAGACGTCTGTGCAAGTCTGGGCAGACTAGAGAAACAAATCCACAGAAACTCATATGTATGAAAGAGATAGTTCTATATAAAAGGTAAGTGTACATTAAGAAAGCATCCCAACTCAGACCAGTCCAAGCCCATAAGTCTGACATTAGCCCATATGTCTGACACCTACCTACAGAGTCCTCATCAAACGTGCAAAACACAGACAACAATGCCGAATGCAGGAGGAAAGTCGAATCAGTGAGCGTGTAAGCTTCTCAGTGCTGGCAGGGGTCTCCACGCAGCTTCAGCCCTCAAAGTGACACCCATGCTCACTGCATGGATTCCCTCCCAGTCGTGGAGGCTGCATGTCAAGGAGTGGGCAGAACCTGGCTTTTTCTGAAGGACTCAGGGTGGGAGACTTTCTTGCTTCCTCTGCTTCTAGTGGCTTACTGGCTGGTGGCTGTGTCTCTGCTCTGTCTTCACCTGGACAAGTGTCACTGCAGGCGCTTGTTGGTTAGACCAACAGAGACCACATGCAGGTCTCGCTCTTACGAGAACCCTGGAGAGTCAGGAGAGAACTGCCCCTTGGCTACGAGACCATGGCCCTTACTGCAGTAGGAAGTCTCTCCTCTCTCCCCACACTGGAAGAGGTGGTCTCAATCTGAGCTGAGCAGCGCTCTTATAAAGAAGAGGGGACCAGAGAGAAGGAGAGAAGATGGAGGCAGAGACTAGAGAGATCCAGCCTCCAGTATTGACAAGGGCCACCACCGGTGGTGAGTTTCTGCAGTCTCTGCTGTTGGTGGTGGGATGGGGGGTGGGCACCACCATTCACTGCCTCACAACTCACCAGAGCTTGGTCTCTTCAGAGATAAAGTCTCAGATATTTCAAAATTGGGGTGTTTTCTGTGTTACCCTGGGGCTGAATGAATCAGTCAGTCATGCCCACACCTCACACTCAGAGTGCAATATGTGCGCAGAACTGAAGCAGCACAAGCCCGTGGGTCCCACAGTGCCTTGGCAGAACGGGCGGCTTCAGCTCTGTCTTTGTCTTCTGTGCTCCCTAAGGCTTTAATATAATAGGATCTAGGGCAGTGGTTCTCAGCCTGTGGGTCACGACCCCTTTGGGGGTTAAACAACCCTTTCACAGGGGCCGACTCTGATCATCGGAAAACACGTATTTCCGATGGTCTCAGGAACCAAGACAATGCTCCTCTATCTATCTCCAGGAAGGCCTGCCCACATGCAGATACACCCACATAGGAGTGCCTGGCGTGAAGACTATTACCCATGCTATACCATGCCTCAAGACAAAATTCATTTCTTTGTAATTAGAAATAAATATTTCATAATACACTGTTACATATTGTTTTTGTGATGAGTCACTGTGCTTTAATAATGTTCAACTTGTAACAGTGAGAATACATCCTGCATATCAGATATTTCCATTACAATATATAACTAGCAAAACTACATTTATGAAGTAGCAACAAAAACAATTTGATGGTTGGGGATCACTACAATATGAACTGCATTAGGGGAAGGTTGAGAGCCACAGTTCTATGGGCACTAACAGCCGCCCATCCACCCGTGTGTGCTTAGATGGTGATTGCAGACTGCCCTACATCATAGAGTTGACTCATCCATCCCTCGAAGGAATCTTGGCTGACACACGTGGCTATGCATTCAACTATTAGCCAGGAGGTTGGGGGTTCAAGTCAACTAAGTGGTGCCTCGGAGGACCTGCTCAGCCATCAGCTTCTGAAGGGTCCCAGCCTCACAGAGTCTTGTCTATCAGATCCAGGTTGCTGGCCCACTGCTCCGTGCTAACCCAGCGGCAAGGCAGCTCTGCCTGGAATGAGGCCCCCTTTGTTTCTGAAGAGGTACAGGCAATATCTTCCTGACTTCGGTCTCATGTTGGGGAGAGACACTGAGACCCGGTCACTCAGAATGCAGAGTGACATTTTCTCAACTTCTCCATTTCCGTGCACAGCACGGGCAGCCCCATTTCTCTCTCAGTATAGAACGCTGACTTTTACGGCAATGGAAGTGTTTTGCCCTCCTGCTTTCTCCTCCACGTCCTACAAATTGCAATTAAATGGTGTGCCTCTGGGTGTTCTCAAACTGCCTGTGGGGAGACGGCGGTCGGGTGGGAACTATTCATTGGAGCGCATCCCCAGCTCTGTGAATGCCTGACAAAGAGCCAAAATACCCAAATCTGAAGTGCCCTCCTCTTCCCGGATAGATCTTCCTGGTCTATGACCTTGTTAGGGGCAATGGCACGTTCCAAACGTGTTCAGAGAGTTACACCTGGGCTTAGTGTCATCTCCTGAATCGAGCACACAGTGCTGGCATTTTAAGAGCTGCCAGAAAATGCTAGAGTAAACAACATCTTAGAAGACACCAGAAGTTCAAGCATGAAGATGTAAAAAGGCCTATTTAGCAAACTTTCAATTTGGTTTCAAAATCACCTTGGGGAGCCTCTCAAGAAACACTCCATACTACAATGGTGAGGAAAATCCAGGTGCTCTTTTCACATCAGACTCCAGCCTCCCCCTGCTGGTTCTGCTGCCACACAGAGTGGCACCGCCCCAGACAGGGTCAGAGCCTCAGCTACGTCCATGGAGCAGCCGGCGGGTTTGCACCATTGTCCTTGTGGTGACCAGCCCAAGGCGTACCCACTGCACATACAGCTAGCTCGAGTCAACGTGGGAGAACCAGCACCCTTCTTGTGGGAAGGCGGCGTGTGAGCTTGTGGTATGACTCTCAGAAACTGAGGCTCTCACAATCAGAGGGCACCCCCCTCCCCACAGTCCCCATGAGCAGGGAGGACCCTGTATCTGATTTCCAAGTTCAGTGGTGGCCGTGCATCCCACCTCCAATGTCTACTCCTAGGTTTTTGTTATTTTTCTGAGACTTATTTTTATACGCACTGGTGACCTAGAAGTCATGCATTAGGCTGCTCACATCGAGGTCACAGTGTAGTTAGAAACCACCACCTGCCACGGGAGAAAGACAGGGCTTTTTATCTCTGTGAAGAGTTAAAGTCTCAGCAACTCATGCGGGCAGTTCTACCCTGTTCTACAGGGTCACCATGTGTCAAAATTGAGTCCATGGCAGTGAGTTTGGTTTTTAAATTATATGTATTGCTGTGGTCAAGTGCCGTCAAGTTGATTCTAACTCATAAGGAAACACTATGACCCATTACAAGTTGCCTCAAAAAGTTTTCTAGGCTGTACTGTTTATGGGAACAGACTACCAGGTATCTATCTATCTATCAATCATCTATCTACCTATTATCTATCAGATCTGTCCAATCTATCATGGATATAATCATTACCTATGTATGCATGGATTCTGAATCTATCATCTAACAATCATATCCTCACCTTTAATTAAAGCAGTTGAGTGGATTTTAAACACCTTCTGTGGTAGTTACATAATCTGTTGTCAATTTGAGACCAAGAGTGAAAGGGCAGAGGTTAGCCTCTCAATCAGGTCACACTTTGATGACTTCATTTGGAGGTGCTAAGGAGACAGCTCCCTGGAGGCAGGACACAGGCTCACTTCCTGGAAGACATTCCTGCTGACAAGTGCCCTGAAACTGGAGGAGCCACATAGCAGCCCCACAAAACTTTCCAACCACTGGCCTGTGATCTGTTTTCCTGCATTCAGCATCATTGTACGTGCTGCATGAGTCTGAAGAATTTGAAGATTGGTAATGAACATAAGGACTAATATCAGATTTATGGACTTGACCTAGACTAAGGTGGGATGTTTTCCTAATCTACAAATGCTCTTTGATATAAAGTTCTATCTTACACACTTATGAGTGTCCATGAATTTGTTTCTCTTACCCGAACTAACACACCTACCTTAGGGTTATAAACCAATTACTCAAGCACTTGACCATCAAGGCTCCATAACATAGGTATGCATCCAATGTTTCCCATGATTTAATTGCATATATCACATAGAATGCCAACACCAATTGGTTAGATTCATAGATGATAGCAAGCACACATTTTAACTGTCTCAGGATGTTTACATCATACTATTGCTCCTGACAAGGTCAAAGTGCATGAAGATCAATCAGGAAAGAGGAGGGGCCTTTGGATGATGAGATTTCCCGCTCTTTGTTAGATGTTCACTGAGTTGGGGATGTTCACCCAGCCACCATCCCCCACAGGTTTTCTGAGAGCTCCCAGAGGCATACCACTGAATCACCATTTGTAGGACATGGAGGAGAAAGCAGGAGGGCAAGCACTTTCACTGATGTGAGCATGAAAATTCTAAACTTGGTGGGAAGGGTTCTGCGTCCTATTGCATCACTGAGTAAAACTCACAACTCGCTTCTGGGAACCCGAGTTCCAGCCACCACCAAAGTTTAGCTGGAGTGGCCTCCTTCTTGCAAATCCTCAAGTAGACAAAGGTTTCATCTCTTCAGGGAAATATGCTTGGGCCCTCAATGTCCTTCTGCCTGAAGACCTTGAAATGACACCATGTTCTGGACCCAATACTCCAATCCAAACTCTAGCCATCAATGCCAGTGATGACTCATAGTGACCCCCTGTGAGTTTCTGCTGGGGCAGAAAGCCCTGTCTTTCTCCTCAGAGATGCTGGCGTTTCAAACTATCAACCATGCAGATCACAGCCCACTGCATAACCACTGCACCACCAGGGCTCAAAGCATGGTGATAAATGGTCTGAAACCATGGCTAATTCTGGGTCGTACAGTAGGAGTGTCCAGTCCACACACTGACTTAAGAATTCATGCAATTGAGCACAATTTGAAATAGCTATTGGGGTGCATGGATCCATACCTCACAAGCAAGTCTGACAGGAGAGGAGATACCACTTGAGCAGAGACTAGGGAGTGGGGGCTGGACCCTTGTTCCTTGGTTTTTCTAGGGCCAGACCTTGCTGGAGGATGGCAGAGGCCACAGCTCAAGAATGGCCATGAAGGACCTCTGCGAATGTGGTGAACACTAGAGTCACCTGACCCTGCAGGAGGAAGATGGGCCTCCAAATGCTGTGAGAGACTCTTGACTGACCAGCTGTGGAGTAAAAGTGAAAAACAAGCAAATTCACTGCCATTGAGTTTGAGACTCATAAGGAGTCCGACAGGACAGGGTAGAACTGCCTTGTGGGTTCTCTAGACTGAAATTCTCCACAGGAGAAGAAAGCCTCATTTTTCTCCCTTGCAGAGCTGGTGGTTTTGAACAGCTGACCTTGTGTTTAGCAGCCCAGCATGTAATCCACTACACCACTGGGTCTCCTCAGTTTTCTGATAGAGAAGTGTCTGGCCTCAAGATGTGGCAACAATGCCATCTTAAAGGAATGGGAGGTTCTGTGTCATTATGCCATTATAAGACTTTTATCACAAGGTGGGCATGTAGATCAGCTTTCAGATCAGCTTCAATCAAAAGGGAATTTGAGCTGTGAGAGCATTCTTTGTGTTGGAATGAATGGAGCATGCATGAGGAGATGCACTTGGAAATACTTTGTAAAATCTGAAAGAGCCAGGGGGAACAAATTAAGACACAGTGATAAAGAAGAAACACCTCTCAACAAGCAAGGCTCCCAGAAAAGTGACCCCCCCCGCCCCGCCTCTTCCCTCTTGCAGGAGGTGAGGCCCACAGGGACAACTCCCACACACCAGGTTCCTCTGTGTGCCTCTTGACCCCGTGGCCAGCAGGGCATTTGATGGAAAGAGAGTAAAGAGAGGTCAAGCCCCAGGAGGAATGTGGGTGGCTCCTGCAATCCAACCCGGGGCCTGACACCTGTGGGGGCTGCTGTTGGCACAGGTGTGTGGATTGGGTGTGTCCAGGGCTGCCCTCTCACTGTCTACTCTGGGGGCTAGCTCAGTTCTGAGAGCAGAGTACATAAGGAAGGGGGCCTGCAGACGTTCAGGGCTTGGACCTGGGAGGTAAACGGCTACTCACAGTGGCATGAGACAGCGCCTTCTCTGCCTTGCTAAAGAAATCGTAGAATAGAGGGGTGTGCGCTCATCCACACACCCAACCCCCTGCCTGCCGGGTACCTGCTGGGCCAGTCCACCCCCTCCTGGTACCTGCCTGCCACCCCTTCTGTGTGCCACATCTGCTGGGTTAGCTCCAAGTCAGCACATCCCATTGTCCTTCCATGGCGTCGGCTCCATTAATTGCCCCAAATCTCACCCCAAGTCTTTGAAACCACAAAATCCCTCCGATTTCCTCTCAGCTGATGCCCAGTCTCTCAGTTTGTAAGAGGCAGGTGTCCTCTCTGCAGTGCTGACAGAGCAAGGTTTCTCTCTTGTCTGCCCACAGCCATCTGGCAAGACAGCCATTTTCACCTCACCCAAGGCATGACTTGGGACCACCTTCTCCCAGAGTGACCTCCACTCTCACCCAGCCTTGTTTGTTCTGATGCGTGAGTTAGTTCTCACTTGTCCCAAAGCTACTACATCATCCAAGGAGACAACAGCAGGCTGGTGGGGCCACAGCCTCTTCCCATTTCCACCTTTTTCATAACTAGCTCCAATGTCCTATCACATATGAATGTACCACAATTCAAAAAAAAAAAAACAAAAAACCAAGCCTATGGTAATTAAAACAAAAGTTTTACCAGAAACTGGAGAAGGGGAGGGAAACTGGGGTGCTTATTCAACACCTTGGGTAAGCTTTCCACAAACACAGAGGGCATAAATCCAGACAACACCACTCTCACTGACAGAGAAGGTGCCTGGCAGATTTCCTCCCCCATGCCCCCTCCCCACCTCAATGGACTTCCACTGTGGGGACCCCTAGACTGTAGGCACATAGAACCTGAGTAGCCATGGGGTGCCTGTGCCCATGCCCATGTCCAGCACATGTCAAGAAAGAGAACTCTGTCTGTGCTGCAGAGGGAGCCCTAAGACCATGGCAGGAGAGTTGGTGGGTTGTGTGAGGTAATTCAGGTAGAAGGACCTGGGCGAGAAGTCGTAACGGGTGGTCTGAGTGCTGCTGAGCACTGTAGTTAGAGCAGATGGTTGTCAGGAGTGAGATGGGCAGGAGTTGTCAGTAAGGGATTGCTACTCTGAGGACTAAGGTGCACCCGGAACAGCCATAGCATTAGCCATTGCCTCGTGTGCGTGTGAAACTTGGACATGGAATAAGGAAGACCAAAGAAGAACTGATGCATTTGAATTGTGGTGCTGGAGACAAATATTGAAAATACCATGGACAAAAGGACAGATAAATCTGTGTTGGAAGAAGTTTGGCCAGAGTGCTCCTTGGAGGCAAAGACGGCAAAACCTTGTCTGATATGCTGTTGGATGTATTGTCAGGAGAGACCATTCTTTGGAGAAGGATGTCATGTTGGATAAAACAGAGGGGCAGCGAAGAAGAAGAAGAAGAAGAAGGAGGAGGAGGAGGAGGAGGAGGAGGAGGAGAAGAAGAAGAAGAAGAAGAAGAAGAAGAAGAAGAAGGAGAAGAAGAAAAGGCCCTCAATGAAGTGGACCATGACAGGGACTGCCACACGGGCTCAGGAATCAGGACACGGTTAGGAGGGTACAGGACCGTGCGATGTGTCCCTGTGTTGTGCACTCACTCGCTATGGGTTGAGATTGATTCGATGGCATCTATCAACTGTATGTCAATGACACAGCCTTGTTTGCTGAAAGTGAGGAGGACTTGAAGCACTCACTGACGCAGATCAAGGACTGCAGTCTTCAGTATGGATTACAACTGGATGAAAAACAAACTTCTCACAACTGCACTGAGAGTGACATGGTGATCAGTGGAGGAAAGATCACAGATGGCAAGGGTTTTGCTTTGCCTGGACCCACAAGCAATGCTTATGGAAGCAACAGCCAAGAGCAGTGCAGAGGTAAGGGGAGCACCAGAGTTAAGTCTATGTAAAGGGTTGCCAAACAAGGATGGCATTTCAAGGATTAAGGTGTGTTTCACCAAGTGATGGCATTTCCAATGACCCCATACATGTGTGGCAGTTACCTAATCTGGTGTCAACTTGAGACTATGAAGAGTGAAGGGCTGGAGTTTATCCTGTCAATCAGGTTGCAGTCTGATGACCTCATTTGGAGGCACAACAGCGATAAATAGGCCAAATACACATGCTCCCTGCCAAACATTTCTGTTGACAGAAGCTTCACAAGGGACTACATTGATAAAGTCAGGGCCCTGGAACTGGAGGAGTCACATGTAGACCCCTGCTACCACTGAGATGCTTCCACCACCACTGGATCCATAAGAACTTCTACCCACTGGCCTATGATCTTCCTGCATTCAGTCTCATTGCATGTGCTACACGAGTCTAAAGAAGAATTTACGGACGAGTATTGGACATATGGGCTCAAATCAGATTATGGACTTCACCAGGGATTTTTTCTTAATATACAATTGCTCTTTATATAAAACTCTTTCTTATACTCATATGAGTCTTTCTGGATTTATGTCTCTAGTCTACCTGAACTAACACAACATGTGAATGATGGACATTGAATAAGGAAGAATGAAGAAGAATCGATGAATTTGAGTTTGTAGTGCTGGTGAAGAATATTCACAGTACCATCAACTGCTAAAAGGACAAACCAATCAGTTTGAGTAGAAAAATGGCCAGTGTGCTCTTTAGAAGCAAGGATAGCAAGACAGACTTTGGATAGATTGTCAGGAGAGACAGTCCCTGGAGAAGGACATAGTGTTTTGGAAAGTGGAGGGTCAGTGAAACAAGGAAGGCCTGGGTGAGATGGTTTGACAGTGGCTGCGGCCATGGGCTGGCTCATAGGGACAATCACAAAGATGGTGCCAGCCTGCACAGTACTTTGATCTGTGGTGCATGGGGTTGCCACGGGTCAGAGCTGGTTCCATGGCCCCCACCCACATCACCACCACTCCTAACTGACTTCACAGTTCTCAATCAACCTGTTTCCCAGGGAGTTGGGTTTGGGCCTGCAAGGTTTGTGGTTCAAGCCAATCGGCAACTCTGGTGGAAAAAGTCGAGACTGTCTGCTCCCATACAAATTTATATTCTCCTCAGACAAAATGGTCCACAGGGCCTGGAAGAACCCCTGAGACTATGACCTTCAGTTGTCCTTCAGGTCAGGAATGGAACTCCATCACATAATTTCATTGTCAGCCAAACAGCAGTGGTTCCTGTCTGGGCCATTCTATCAGCAGTCATTCTGACTACAGTCCCCTCCTCGGCTTTGAGCTACATTGTTCTGATCATTGACTTTTAGTGTCTTTGTAAATCTGATCTGTAGCATCTGAGCCGACCTCTGACAAGGGTGACCTCAACACATCGCACTTCATGCGCAGCACGGACTGCTGGTGCAAGATGCACCCCTGCCCCTGAGCGGACACTGGACAGGAGCTTTGCCATCATCTGACAACACTGTGAGTGAGATACTACCTGTGTCTACACACTGGGAGCTTGGGTGGCACTGGGGTTTGGGCAGTGTGTGGCATGCCTCCAGGGCTGGTGGTTCAAACCCACCAGTCACTCTACAGAAGAAGGATGAGGCTGCCTGCTCCTGTAATGATTTTCAGTCTTGCAAACACCATGCAGGGTGACTGGGCATTGGAACCAACCTGATGCCATGTACACACGTCTGTGCACAACATAGATGCACACAGGCATATGCCGGTTGTTAGCTGCTCTGCAATCAAGCGCCTCCATGTGTATATGAGGGGCTTCAAACAGCTTGTGGGAAAATGGAATTCCAAGATGATGGGAGATTTTCCATGCACTTTGTGAAGCCTCTGCATGTGAGGTGTGCGCAGGTGTGCGCGCATACATAGCCATGACAGGCAGTGTTTGCACACAGAGCCACCCAGAGTCAGAACGGGCTCTGCTGCCCCTACCAACAAACAGCCGTGCTATTCCTGTAAAAAAATCAACACGCGTCCCATCCCCCGCCGTGGGCACGGGGTTCCGGCATGGGCTTGTGTGCAGCCAGCACGGGGTGGGGGTGGGGGGCTGCTTTGACAGAGGGGCAGGGGCCGGGGCTCTCACTTTGCCAGTTGACCCCTTTCCCACCCACTACATTTGGTGGCAAACATCTCGCAATAACTGCATTAACTTTTATGCAAACTTTGAATGGCATTCTTAAAAACCCACAACTCTCCCTAGATTTTAATTAATCTTGAATATTTAACACTCTTTCACATAACTTAAGCCAGAGCTGCTCTTTCCTTCTTGTGGGGGGGGGCATGAGGGGAAGGGGTTCCTTGAACTTTAATGAGCTCTTGTCTCACAAACTGCTGGGTGCCTTCAGGGCACTGCTTTTCCCTACTTGAGATGCACCATCCTCAGATTCCTGTTCTGATCCTAATAACTGCACTGCAAAAGGGGAGCATGAAAACTGGCAGAGGCAGGGAAGTGTCCAGAACGCTGCTGTTTATTTCTCTGTAGCCTTGCTGGGGGTGTAGCAACCTGCCGATTGCAAGTTAGTGGTTCAAAACCTCACAGCTACTTCATGGGAGACAGGTGAGGCTTTCTACTCCCTTAATTAGAGAAGGTGGATACAGCAGCAGGATTGGAGGGAGGCTTGTTGACATCCTGTGATATGCGGATGATACCACCTCGCTTCCTGAAGGTGAGGACTTGAAGCATTTGCCCACAGTGTGGATTACAACTTGTGGTAATTACATAGTCTGTTGTCAGTTTGAGGCTTAGGAGTGAAGGGGTGGAGTTTAGACTGTTGATCAGGGAGCAGCTTGATGGCCTCATTTGGAGGTGCTAAGGAGGTAAATAGCTCATTGGAGGCAGGAAACATGCTCCCTCCCTGGGACCATTGCAGCTGACAAGACACATGGACTTACACTAGTGCCCTGAGCTGAAGGAGCCATGTGGAGACCCCTGGCAGCCTCCACGTCTGGATCCATAAGACTTTCCACCCACTGGCCTGTGATCTTGCATTTGGCATCGTTGCATGTGTTTCCTGGATTGGTATATGGGCTAATGTTGGTCTTAAGGACTTGATCTGGACTGGGCTGGAATGTTTTCTCAATATTCAACTGCTCTTGTATAGGAAGCTCTTTCTTATACACGTGTGAGTCTCTATGAATTTCTTTCTCTACTCCACCCAGACGGACACACAACTTGATGTGAGGAAAGCCCCAATCCTCTCAACTGGACCAACAGATAGCATCATTACAAAGACAGAAGTCAGCAGCGGTGAGAGACTTTCTATTGCAGTCTCCACCATGAATGCTGTCAGGAGATGAAAGGATGGTTTGCACTGGGTTCACACACAAGGGTGTTACTGAGAGGACTAGGGCGTGCCTGATCCGAGCCACTGCATTGTCAAGGGCCTCCTGTGCATGTGAAAGTTGGATACGGAAGACGGGGGAAGAACAGATGAGTGTGCAGCGTGGGATTGGAGAGCGACATGGGAAACACCACAGACTGCAGGAGGACCATCCCAGGGAGAAGGACAGCCAGAGATGGCGAGAGTTTCTCTCATGCACTTTGCACATGGTAGCAACCGAGACTGGTCCCTGGAGAAGGATGTCAAAGTAGCCAGGAAGGCCCTGGACAAGCTGGACTGACCCAATGGCTGTAACAAAGGGCTCAAATTCAGACTTTTGGACCACTGTTAGCCGGGGGTGTGTGTGTGGGGTGATGGGGTGGTGGGAGGGTGGGGATGGGTGAGAGAGTGGGACTAGGCAGGGTTTCATTTTGTTGAACAGGGAATGCTGTGAGTGTTATGAGTGGGAACTAGCAAGAACCACCGGCTACAAACCCCCACCAGAACTACCCTCCCCCCTACCCCCCGTGGCGGTTCCATGGGGTCCTGCGGGGGTCACTGTGAGCCGCATGCACTGGATGGCAGTGAGTTTGGGCTGTTGTTTTTGGAGGGCTCTCTAACACGGGGGAGATGAGCTGTGCACACACACGTGTATATACAATGCTGCACATACATGCATGCAGACATATAGAGCGTGTCAGAGCTCATCTGCTTCTATCAGGGTCGCAGGGACAGGAAGTCAGGATGGTGAGTCTGGCTGCAGAGAGTGACCAAACAGTGGCTATAATGAGGCTGCAGCCCCACCAGCCAGCCACTGGGTGCAAGTGGCCACAGGGGCCGGTTCATAGAGCGGGAATGCATGTTCTCAAAGGACTGGACTCACAGGGCTGCATGCAGGATGCCAGGGGCCCTCGCCTCATCCTGGGGGTCGGGGTCCCTTGGCTTGGGGGAGGAACTTGCAGACTGCCTGTCCCCCCATGTGTGTTCTGGTTTCTTTGTTTGTTCCTCTTATGTACAGAGCTGCCTGCACAAGGCAGCTGGCTGGCTGTGCTTAGCTGGGTGCCCTGTTTCCCTTGTGCCCACCTCCACTTGCTGCTCAAGCAAAGTGCCCCCCCGCCCCCCCACTGCAGGTCTCTTTGTTTGCACTGAGCGCTTAGTGCTGTATCTTTAATGAGGAGGGAATTAATGTTCCTGAAGAAAGCCAACACATCTGGCTGCTCTGCCTGCGAAGATGGTCTCTGGAGATGGCGTTGCCCGCAGACTCGGGCGCCAAGAAGGCTCCTCACTAATTAAAAGAGACTGGGAATTTCAAGGCGATGCCCACTTCACTGGTCTCCCGGGAATCCCAATTGTCTCTGAAATAAATAAACTGATCTTGGGGAACAGCACAGGGCGGCCTAGCTGACCGCATCTCTCAGCTCACCCCCGGCCAAGACTTAGGCTGAGCCTCCAGCTGCCCACTGTCTTTCTGGAACATTCTAGACCCCCTCTGCCTACTAGAAATATCACATGAGCCCTAACTCCATCACAGTTCAGAACTTTCTGAAAAACAAGGGAGTGTAAGGTAAGTATGTATTATGTATGACCCACGGTAACCAAGGTAAAACAATTTAACGGGACAGATGACGTTCCTTTGTGATGCTGCTTGCTTACAACAGCACTCACTTTGCGTCTTCCTGGTGCATGAGAAGAACAAGGGGTGGGGCGTGGTCGGCAGGTTGGCCACTCTGTTCCCCATCTGCACCAGCCCCCAGGCCTCCTGCCATCTTGATTCTCAGCAGAGCAGCACAAGTCACTGCACAAGACCTCTGTTGGCTCTGAGGGCCAAGATGTCACTTTGGGGACTCAGGTGTCTTCAGCCCTAGCCAAGGCTCTTTCACACATAAGTCAGTAAGAGAGTAAGTCAGGAAGGTCCAGGCAGATTTGACACCTTCGAGTGCTGGCCAATAAGGCGGGCTCCGCCACGCAGGGCACAAGAAAGAACTGTCTGTCTCGGACTTGGCCCCGCCTTACAGACAGGACGGGCAGCCTTCCTCTCCACAGTTAGGCGGTGTCACCGGGAAGGGCCAGTCCCTGCAGAAGGACATCTTGCTTGGTCAGCAAGAGGAAGGACACAGCGGCTGAAACAATGGCCTGTGGGCACTAGTGAAGCGGGGCGGGGGTGGGCTTCTTCTTTGGTGTGTTGGGTTTGAGTGGGAGCCCACTCACAGGCACTTAACAACAACAACAAAAACACGCGGGAAGGTCTGTAATCTTCTTCCCAAAGGGACGGACAGACGGACAGAGCCAGTGAGATCTCTATGGTCAGGGCGGTTCTCTGAAGACACAGGCCTGCACATCAGGGGCCCTGCTCTCCCCTGGTTTGGTTCCATTGTGGGTGGGGGACCCTGACCCAAAGGTACTCCTTCTCATCTAACAACAAGGGCAGCTGACCAGGGCCTGGCCTTCCTGGAGGCGACAGCTGCCTCTGGTGTCAAAAGGCAGTGCCCAGGGGCAAGGGGCCCTCTCTGTGAGCGTATGCTTCCTGCCCAACTTTAAGAGCCCCACTCCCTAAGATCTAAAAATGTTTCCTTTCTTCTTTGATTTCTGAGTGTCTGAAGTTTCAAAGAAAGAACAATCACTTTGATGTCTTGCTATTTGCCCAGGGGCTTCCCTAATGGCCAGGTGGATAGGACAACTGCGCCCATGTTGATGGGGCTTCCAGGCTCTCTGCCAAGATGCACATGCTTGGTCATCCCTGGCACAGGAGCTCAGCTGGCAAATGCAGGTTGCCCCAACTCTCCCACCCCCCTGGACACACACACACACATCGCGGGCACCCAAGAGTGGGCCACACACCTCCCTGATGGAGGGATGTCCCTGTAGCAGGGACACAGGGTGCTTTGCGAGGGTCATGGAGTGACAGGGCCACTGGGCACTCTGCAGAGAATCAGAAAACGTCGTATGAGGGCTAAGGTGCTCCCCTTCCTGAAACTCATTTCTAGGCCCTGTAGTCTCAACCTGGAGGGCAGGCATGCAGTTAGTCGGTAAATGAAAGAGGATGAAGGGAAAACCATCAGGTTTGGTAAAACTGTGTCTGAGTGCGTGAAGACTGGCCCAGCAGCTTCTCCCTGATGCTCTGCCGTCCAGCGTGCTGTGAGCGGTGTCC